>VZRX01003527.1:0-24032 GCA_013398075.1 Notiomystis cincta
CAGCCTTGCAGACACCAAGGTCACTGGAGGAGGAGGGAGAGGAGGTGGTCCAGGCACTGGAGCTGAGATTCCCCTGTAGCCTGTGGTAAAGACCATGGTAAGGCAGCTGTGCCCCTGCAGCCCATGGAGGACCACAGGGATGCAGAGACTCACCCACAGCCTGTGGAGGAGACCTACGAGGGAGCAGATGGATGCCTGAGAGGAGGTTGTGAACCCATGGGAGTAGTCTCCTGGAAGGGACCTGCAGACTTATAGAGATAGGAGCCCACACTGAAGAAGGATTCTTCGTAGGACTGCAGCCCCGTAGGGGAACCTACTCCAGAGTAGCGTGTTCTTGAGGGACTGCACCCCGTGGAAGTGACCCACGTTGCAGCATTTTGTGGAAAACTGTTGCTGATGGGATGGACTCATGCTGGAGAAGTTCATGGAGAACGGTCTTCCATGGGATGGACCCCACACTAGAGGTGGAGATGGACTCCTGTATCTGAGCAATAGCAGGAGTGACCTGTGATGAACTGACACTAACCCTCATTCCCTGTCTCCCTGCACTGCCTTGGGGGGGGGGGAGGGGGGGGCAGAGAAAGAGCTGGGAAGGAGGGAGAGGTGGGGGGAAGGTTTTTAAAGTCTAATTTTACTACTCATTAGCCTGCTCTGGTTTTGGTAGTAATAAATTCAATTAATTTCTCTAATTCAAGCGTGTTTTGCCCATGATGGTATTTGATGAATAACCTTTCCCAGTCCTTATATGAACTCATAAACCCTTCATCATATTTTCTCTCCTCTCTCCAGCTATGAAGGGGAGTGATAGCAAGGATTTGGTGGGTGTCTGGCATCCAGCCAGTGTCAATCCCCTACAGTCTTTTTGGTGTCAGAACCCAGGCATGCATGCAAATTTTTGCTTTTCCTTCAATAAACTGCCTTATCTCAACCCATGAGTTGTTTTCCATCTTATTTTCTCTCTCCTGTCCATCTGGGAAGGAGAGTGATAGAGTGGCTTGGTGGGTACCTGGTGTCCAGCCAAGGTCAGCTCACCACCCTCCCCAGTAAAGTGGTCACAGCACCAACCTACCAGAGTTCAAGAATTGTTCGGACAACGCTCTCAGGCCCATGGTGGGATTTTTGGGGCTGTTCTGTGCAGAGCTAAGAGCTAGACTTGATGATCTTCTTGGGCCCCTTCCAATTCAGGATATTGAATGATTCTATGAAAACATTCTGCTAAAAATGCAAATAATTTTCTAGCATGACTGTGAAGTTGTATGCAACATTTCACTATTGAATCATATTGATGGAAAGCCATCTGGCTAAAATTACATAAAATCATAAGGTATGATTTTTGAAGTCTGAAGTTTAGAACAAAAAAACGCTTCTGTTTTACTTTTGTCTCATCAATTCTGTGATACCTCATCATAAGTCATATGGGCAATTATTAAAACAGTTTGAATTTTGTGGGTTTATTTATGATTAATTCATAATAACTTGTCAAAAGCTCAGTTTTATGTTAATTACATACTTACAGAATTAGTAAAAGAATCTTCTTGGTTCTGGCTTATAAAATACAATCTATACTTCATTATACACGACAATAGAATAAATAAACAAACTGTTATCCTTTTCCTAATTTGAAAAATCCTTTTGTCAAAAAGACTGTCATAAAATATTACCAAGAGATCAAAGCAAGGTGGACAAGGTATAGGAAGTGTAAAATGGAGGTTAATGGAGGTTAACATTCACCAATTTGGACCATTATCTCAATTGCTGAGTTTGAATCATTTATTCCTAGTTAATGAATAAACAACACCTTCTAATCCCAAGGGCTCAGGGAGGAAACCATCCATGCATGCTGGGTTTATCAAAGTGGAAAAAAGTACACAGATAAATGGCATGTAAGAATTAGCCCAATGGTATATACAATGCCATTTCTCTCTCACAAAACAAAGATGACAGTCTTATTTTTTCTATAGCTAGGGAGCCTTTTAACTTCTTTTGTGAAAGTTATGCCATTTTAATACATATGCTTGATCTGTAACTGAAAATTATTTCCCAATCCTTATAATTACTAAATCTGCTTCTCAGATGCACTGGGAAAAGAGGGCAACAAGGCTTGCTTTTGAATAGCCAGAATAGGAAAACATTGCATATGGCAGACAGATAAGACAGGAAAATTGTAGTTGTTTCATCTTTCAGTAATCTCAATTGATAACTAATTTTATCTGACCATTATTCACTCTTAAAATGAAAAATATGCTTTACTTTTCAGTTCATTTTACTTTTTTTTCATTCTATTGGGATCTTATAAATTTTCTGATAAGCTTTACAGAAATGTATTCAGAAGATGTTCGCAAAAATACTTCTGGAAAAAATCCTATGCAATTTTCTTTTAAAAATCCATCCCCTGTTATGAAGGATTTATAACTCACCTGCTATAAAACCTATAATGATTCTGATTATAAATAGCTTCAATTGTTTTTCCCGGTTTTAGCATCAGAAGAGTCAATATATTTGTCATCATATTCCAGCTTAAATATATGATTGTTTACATTTATAATTCCATAAATAAGCTCTTGTTTAAATGAATACAGGTTCTATGTTGTTTATAGAAATACATCTATTGAAACTGTTAATTCTCAGTTCATTCAGAAATGAAGGAGAAAATAGCTGCTGACCTTACAGGTTCCCCTGAACTACGTTTGCCAATAGAATCACAGAAAGGCCTGATCTGAAAGGGGCCTTGAAGCTCATCTAGTCCAACCTCTGTGCTATGAACAGGGATACCTTTCACTAGATCAGGTTGCTCAAAGCCTCATCCAATCTGGCCTTGAACATTTCTTGGGATGGAGCATCCACAACTTCTCTGGGGAACATGTTCCAGTGCCTCACCACCCTCAAGGTAAAGAATTTCTTCTTTATATCTAATTTAAACCTACTCTCTTTCCATTTAAAGCCATTCCTCCTTGTCCAATCACTACACACCCATGCAAAAAGTTTCTCTCCATCTTTCTTGTAGGCTCCTTTCAGGTACTTGAAGGCTACAGTTAGGTCACCCCAGAGCCTTCTCCAAGATGAACAATCCCAATCCTGTCCTTATAGATGAGCTGTTCCATCATTCTAATCACCTTCACAGCCCTGCTCTGGACTTGCTCCAACAGATCAATGTGCTTCCTGAGGACTCCAGAGCTCTCCAGGTGAGTTCTCACCAGAGCAGAGCAGACAGGCGGAATCCTCTCCCTCAACCTTCTGGCCATGCTGCTTTTGGTGCAGCTCAGGATACCATTGGCTTTCTGGTCTGCAAACACACACTACTATATTTTATGGTCTGCTTAAAGAGGCAGATTTACCCACTGCTAGCCATGTTCCCTCTCCTAAATCTGGGGTTTTTTTCAGTTTAATTAATGCTTTTCTTGTTTAATTAATGTTGTTTCTGTTTCACTGATGCTATCCTGTCACAGAGATGTACACGCCCAGACTTACTGAAACTGACTCCTGGTGACCACTAGAGAAATTAACTTGTGTCCTGTCTTCTGAAATGGTTATCTGAATTAAAGTAGACAATTATTTAGAGACTTACAGAAGCTAAATTTGTTAATAGTAATTAATCCTTTAAAACTCTTAAAGCAGTCACAATAGAAAATAATCTGAGACATAATCTGAGCAATACAGATTTTTAAAATAATTTTCTTTCTTGTGAATAGAAGAATGGCAGCCCTATTTTATTACCTGTAATTATTAGATCATGTTTATATTAATTTTAAAAGCCTGTAATATTCATAGAGCTTTGATGGATTTATGAATAATTTGACTAATTGCTTGATTTTACATTTCTTACCTTATGTACACGTATATGTGTATATATAGATATATAGCTTTTGAGACAACTTAGAGTTTAAAAGTTCCTTATATGTATTCTATTTTTTCAAGTGACATTGAAACTCTAATCTGCTCCAGAGTAAATCTCAAAAACTTTTCTTTCACCCTCAGTGTTCTGCTGCAATATCTATATTCTCTGATGCCTTTAAGAAATCAAATTACTGCTTTAGGCAACAGTCAGAAAATCCTGATACACATGCCATTTTCATTTTTATAAATTTACTTCATATTTTAAATCCACTTTCTCTTCCCTGCATTCCTAAAAGTAAGTTGCTTTTTATTATCGCCACGTTATACTTCAGAATTCTTGCCTTGAAGGAAATAATCCCTTCACGTTCTCCTATGAGTCAGTAACCAGGCTCAAATTAGAATTCCCCATTCTGAGCTCCACACTCTAAACAATGCCATCTTGTTATTGCTTTGAACAGTATTATGGAAAGATGAAATGAGGCATAATATTTGAGATTTTCAGTCTGTTGCTGATCTGATCCATTGCCTGAATTTTATTCTGTCAAGTTCAAAACACTGTTTTCATGTGGGTATTTTCATACCATTCCTTCCAATTCTTCCTGTAATAGTCTGTCATATTTTCATTTGAAATGCTGACAGCATCAGGTATTTCTTCACATTATCAGATCACCTTTTCTTTATATCTTAACCAAGCTAGACATATTTAGTTTTGAAAGCTTTTTTTTTTCTGCAAGTGAGTATTGGGAAACCTTTAATCAACTTTGTTGTCCTTCTTTGCATCCTAATCAATTTCTTGATCATTAAGTGAAAATGAATATGCACCATTGTACACAGTAGTCTTTTGGTAGGAAGAAATGAAAGTTAAAGGACAGATCTTAATTGAGTGTGGCTTTGTAATATATAGTCTGAATGGCTAATGTTATGAATCTCAGAGAAGACAGGAGACCAATGAGATGCTGAATTCATTTACTTCCATGTCAAAATATTCACTTAGTCCAGGGGGCCAAAATTTATCTGATATATCACCTTGTAAGGAATCCAGAATGCATGGATTTGTTTTATCAGGACACTATGTGTCATGCTTTAGGAATGGTATTCTGCAATTAAGTGTTCCCAATTAACCATTCCAAACTAGAAGCTGCTCTCTCACGCCTCACTCCCACTCCCACTCCTTCTGCAGTGGAGTGGAGAGAATTGGAGGCTCAATAGGTAAAGATCATGGGTTGAGATAAGAACGCTTTACTGGAAACAGCAAATAAATAATAATATTGTGAATATCCTACTTCCGCTTCATCTCTCATCAAGTAAACTGATTGGGTCTTGAATTCTGCTTTTGTCTAAGGGCAATTGCTAATAGAATGGATTGTTCCTCTGGTTCAGCTGCATTTTCAGTGGTCACAGTGATTATAGTTCTGCTTTCCTCCAAGTCCTCCTGAACATGTCGTCTAGTAAATAGTAGCCAAGGCTCAGCTCATTGCATAACTTCACACCTCTCTGGAATTGCAAGAGCATTTTTTCTTTCATTCTATCATGTTACCAGGGTCCTCAGTTGTTCAGGGGTGAACTTTCAAACCATTGGAGCAGAATAGTAATTCAAAAGCTGGCCCATTTTCTCCCATCTTCCATGTAACTTCTGACTCTCCACCCTCAGGGCATATCTCTGAAAGACCATCCTAAAAATCTCTTTTGTGACAGTAAACATGATGTGGACTGCACCGAGGAGACCTGGCAGACCTAGCAACAAACTTGCTTTTCTTTACATCCAAGGGGAATTCAAAATCCTCCAAAACTGTTTTAACAGGCCTAAAGGAGGGAAAGGGGGTGAAAAGCTGGGGAAAATCATCCTTCCCTGTTCCCCACAGAGACTAGGTATGATTGCTAATGGACTCTCAAAGACAGAACCTGAGGTAAGGGTAGGAGAGCAGCCCTGAATAGACATCCCAAATGATCCTCACTGCCTTTGATGTTATTTTATCATATGCTGTTATCACACAGTAGAGTAACAAAGCAATTCTGATCCCTCTCCCTACTGTGAAATATATCATGAGTAGCACATATTGCATATACAGGAATACACACAGAGTTAGGTACCACGCACACCTGAACAGACCAAGCAGCATTGTGACCCATGGTTCATTACCTAATGCAGCAAATGCTTAATCAAATTTCTTTCCAACAAGCTCTGGGCAGATCTGTTGTCACTGCAACACTTTGTACCTCACATTGGATGCCAAATAAAGCTGCTGTTGTTTAGGAATGGTAATTTCCAATCTAGTGTTCCTACTAAACCACTTTAAACCACTTGTTACTTCCTCACTTCTTCCCTCTCCCTGTGAGACAGAACAGAGAGGAGAAATGGAGGCACAAAAGGTAAAGACTATGGGCTGAGATAAGAATGGTTCATTGGAAATAACTAATAAGTAAGACAGAGAACAGTAACAGCAAAGTCCTAATGACAGAGGATATAAGAAAAAATTTGGACTATTCACGTGTGTTTGCTCAGCCCTCCTGGATAACCCCTGAAAATTCACAATTGTTTCCCCCTACACTAGCTAGACTCAGAAGGGAGCCCCTCCCCTGTCCCCACTAAATGAGGGGAGGTGATGTAGAATAACCTCTGGGCCCTAGCCTTGCCCACTCCCAGCTACTGTAAAAATGAACACTGTCTTGGCCCAAACCAGGACACCATCTAAATGTTATCCAGCATAAGAGACAAATACAAGAGATGTGAACAGTAATAAATTAAGCACATACAGAGATAAAGAGATTCACACTCTTTGCATCCCTCCCAAGGGGAATTCATGTATGCTACTAATTCTTCATATCTCATTTTTGTTTTTCCAATCACAGTTCTTGTACATTCAGGAAAATGAGCTTCCTATCTGTAGTTCTCTCTGTTTTTTAATATCTGATTTTCTCGTACCTGCACTGTGGTCACAAATTGAGCCCAATCTTTAGCCTGGCACTGCTAAGTCCACCTCTAAAGCATATCCCCAAGTGTCACATCCATGTGTCTTTTGTACACTTCTAGGGATGGTGAATCCACCACTTCCCTGAGGTGTCCATTCCAATGCCTGACCACTCTTGCAGTGATGAAATTTTTCCTAGTATCCAATCTAAACCTTGCCTGGCACAATTTGAGCATATTTTGTCAGGTCCTGTCACTTGTTGTCTGGGAGAAGAGACTGACCGCAAACTAACTACAGCCTCCTTCAGGCAGGGGTAGAGTGATAAGGTCTCTCCTGAGCCTCCTTTTCTCCAGGCTAAACTTTCAAGTGATTCCCTTTCCATGACATTTTTATGTACATATTGATCAGAAAGAGTAAGCATATTTTAACTCAAATTGTTGGGGACTACTCATAGGATATGGATAGTTTTATTAAATACTTTCTGTATTCAAATTAAGCAAAATTAATGTAATATTTCATGAAAGTACTATTAAGGAGATGCATGCTTCATGGCCTTAGAGAAAAATTAAGCCTATGCCACCATTTTAAATCACACAACACTGCTGCTAGAGCACATGAGAACAGGATGTGCCACAGTTGCTTCTGTTGCATCCCTCTTTTTTCATCCAATAAATTCATTTATCCATGTAACGTGAAACAATTCTAACAGCATAGAACAACAGATTTCTTTCCTCAAATTTATGGTAGCCTAAAGGTTATGGCTCTCATAAGAGTTTCCAGCCACTGCCAGAAGAAAACCTATGCAGAGTGTTTGCATTCTTCATATATCATTTATTTGTGGGAAGATCCTTAGGAATACAGCACCGTTAGTCCCATTCTCTGAAAACTCTTAAGGATAATCCTCATACAATAGTGCTTTCCTAAGCCCTTGTAACTGCCCTGGGAAATACAAACACACACAGACACACAAATGGTATTATAAGGGTGTCATTATGCAATTTGAGAAGGAGGAAACTTTTCCCAGAATATACAAAATGTTGTAGTCGGGCTTTTTTTTTTCTCTATGTATGTGTGTGTGTGTGTGTGTGTGTGTGTGTGTGTGTACCATATTTGTAACATTTTTAATTTGGGAACGCTTAGGTGTTTATCAAATGAAAGATACCATAGTATGGAAAAAAAACCACCTTACCATGTATTACACCTCCATAGATAATGAATAACAGTCTTGCTCACATGCTGTTTCAAAGCACACTGTTGTCCTAGTAAATCTATCTGCATACAGGTTTTTCATCGGTATGTTTTTACTAAGGAACATAGTCTGGATATTTCCACGAGCTTCATACCAGTCTGTTAGCCAAATAAGATCCTATCTTTCTTGGTTATGTTTATGAGAATGCATTTTCACATTAAATTGGAAACAAATGAGTCTACTGCCATTCCTCTCTGGAGTACACATACTCCTGATGCATGGATTTAACACAGGCTTAAGGGGAGAATGATTTGTGAGTGTCTCTTGTTAAAATATTGGCAACACATCACTGAGGATTTCCTCCAGCAAAGGGAACAGATTATACCTCTGTGAGCTGAATGCAAAACTACATGGGGTTTCTTTGTGTTTGTTTGAGAAAAGACACACAAACAGCAAGGAAAACATAATTAGAAATAGTCAAACTGGTTAATGACAAAAATATGGAAAAATCCCACATTCATAGTATTTGCTTTGCAGCAAGAAAATGTCACTCAAGCATAGAAAAAAATTCAAATAAACTAGAAAGAGAATTCAATTTCTGAATATTTATATTAGATTTAAAAGAAAGATTAAACCCTACTGGGTGAAATCACATGCAGATAATTAATAATGTTTATTTGTGGTCTATTAAGTCACTTAAACTAAGGACTGTTTCGCAGATGATCTAGGATTGTCATCTGTCCTCTAGCGGTCTCTCTATGAGCAGAAAGGCAGGCATGAATTTCTGTAGGTATTGTCTCATACCTGCTTACCCCAGGTAAATATCTCAAACACCCTATCAAATAGTACCAAAATTATATTTATGAAATTGCATCCTTAATTTCTGTGTTCTGATTTTTACCTAAAATGCTAATTGTCCATTTCAAGATCTTCTCACACTATTAATAAAAATACCCTAGACTAAGAGAAACTGTAGGAGAATTTAGAGTACAAATTTCTACTTATAAGTGACCATTAAATTTGTGTAATGTAAATTAAAACATCTAGATACCAACTGAAAATTGCTGTTAACTTCCTTTAATGATCATCTTTAAGATAGCTGAAATATTTGGACTTTTTCATGTCCAGTCTCAAAAAAATGTTTGGTTGGTTTTTTTTTTTTTTCTATAGTTTATTTTAAAGGACTATGCCCTCAGGATACTTATTTAGTCAGATATACATAGTGAAAAAAAAATCCCAGACAATATGTTAATATTGCTTATTAAAACATATATGTGGAAGTGTTATTAATAAATGCACACCAGAATATTTAAAGAACTACAGCAAAGAAAGAGACAAAATAAAATGAATATCAAAAATCATAGTATATTTGTTATACAAATATTAAAACTAGCAGAAGAACTAGGCCTAGTGTGCACTGCTGCATATTGCTCAGCATAGGAATATCCACGTTCTCAGTCCCCAGTGCCCCAGTGTATACAATACCTCTGAGTTAGTTTATACTTGCATTCTGCTCTGTCACATGGCAACCTAGCCCTTTGTTGAACTGTTTCACTTGGAGTTTGGATTAATTCTTCATTAATAAACCTGTATGGAGTTTGAATTAATATATAAGAACAGGGCACCTGTCCATAGCATGTAGGTGACCTATATAGTGTTGAGAAATAGAATATTCTGTCAGTCATTCTACATCATAAGCTTTTATGGTATATAAAGTATTAATGTAAGTGTAGGCTGGATGGGCATATTGATGTAACTGTGCCTGTTCCTCAAAATTCAGGCAGGTCATGCTACATGGGTGCCATTCTCTCTTTCTCTTAATATTCATCCATATGTAGTCTAAATGAATGCTCTCACAGCAGGCAATGTGGGCCCCCTTCACATAATTTCTTCATACAGCAAAATAAATTCTTAAATTCTGTAGCTTGAGTTACAAGGTAACCATCTGACTACAGAATTTTCAGCTTTTTACATCTGCTTTGCCCACTTTTAGATTTTAAAGAAATTTGTTAGTGGTATAGAGGAATCACTTCTAGAGTAAATTGTTATGGAAGGAAAATATATTGAGTTTTGCCTTATACAAGTCCCAAACCTTGCTGTATTTCAACTGTCAGCATACAACTTTGTTCCAAATTACTTCATAATCGTGGACACAAAGAATTTTTAGTGTTGGTGTTATGCCTTAAAATCTGTCATCAAAAGTCCTTTAATATGAAGTTAAAGAAAAAAAATCACAGAAACTTATTTTTCTGATCCAAGCCCTATTACCCAAAGGCCTGTAAGACGTGAATGTGAAAGCTGGTGGCAACAAATCTACCTAAGAGAGAAGCAAAAAAACCCAAAAGTTTTTCTACTCAGTATAACTGTTGTTATTGCTAAGTATGAACCCTGTGGGAACTGTTTCATTGAGGAGGTTGGAAATACAATATGGACACTTTTTACCTCTAGGTCACTGTTTCAAGTGTAGCTCAGACTAATATGATAAAATTGTATCATATCATCTGCTGGCTCTGGAATGGTCTGCACCAAATGATTTGGCAGTTCAAAAGCAATCCTAATGGACCTCAAACTCATCAACTTTGTATCAAATAAGATATTAATTGCAGACCTTAACAGACAGGCAGTATCTTCCTTGGCTTAGAAAAATCGGTACTGTTACCTCACTAGCTATATCATTTCAATGGAAAGAGCTAAAATTTTGCATTTTAGCTGGCTATGTATTTGCTGGAGAATACAGCTGTAATTATTCCAGATATTTGGTAAATTTAAAGACTATTATACTGGTTTAAATTAAGATATTAAACTTCCATTTACACCCCCATTTTAAAGAGTTAAATAGCTATGAAATTTATTGAGTATATCTAAAGATGGACTAGAGCTTTGGTTCTTATTTCTTCCTGATAAGGCCTGGGTCTATAAGACATTTTCTTTAAAGAAAACCATCCAAAACAAAATCCAACAACACCTTTTCAATTTAACCTTTTCTGTAATACATATTCTGCCTTGAATTTAGCAAACACTAAATTGAAGTCTTTGAAGTAGATATTTCACCTCTCAGGTGCACTTCTGAACCCTCAAGCCCATCAGTCCTGCTAGAAAATTGTCTTTACTTCTCTTGTTCTGAAATAACCTTTTATATTTTCATGCATAGTGAAACATTTCTGAGAAATGGGCTTGAAAAAGCATCATATTAGGACACCTTATAAATGGATGGTTGGCACCTGTCTCCAGAGTAATATAAGTCCATTTCAAAACCTTTCACAGCCTGAATAAAAGAGATAGTTGAAACCAATTTTGCCTCAGGCCAAGATTCACAAAGGTATTCAGGATTTTGGATTATTTTTTCTCTGTTGAATGAGACTTAGTTTCCTCGATGACTTTGGGAAACTGCAGGCTACTTCTCAGGACTTTTAGTTAATGACCAGCTCTGAGATTAGTTTCTCTCAGTGTTCATTTAATGATTGTGATACACCCCATTGGAACTGTCGGAGTTTAAACATTGGCTCCAAACTATTATGGTATGACAGACAGCCTTGTTTTCTAGACAGAATGGTGTTTGTTTGTCTTTATCAGAGAATTACCTCTTAAAACTTTCCTCTGGGGGATAATTTCTGGGGAAATCTCAGCTAGGTTTCACATGCTGAGAGCACTCTAGAACTCCCTGATAGCAAAGGATATTATTTCTTCCAGACAACCCTCATCCGACAACAAATGCACTACAGGATCCAGAAAAAATTTAATCTTTTTCCCCAATCAATTCTTTCTAACTTTTACAACAGACACAAAGGTATCATTTGGCCATTCTTCTTAATTAAAATAACGTTCCATGCTTTTTTCCCTGAAAATTCTCTAACAGACTAGAAGTTGTATTTTGTATTTCACTGACTAACACAGGGCCCTTCAGAAAGTTACATCTCTTTGGCAATTGCCTCCTTATTTTTATGTGTTCCAGCGCGAGACTTTTTGGTTGAAAAAAACCCTAAAGTTTCCATTCCTTCTCAATCTGCTTATACAAAAACATAGATGATACAAACACACAAGGATAACCTAATTATTGAATGAGAGAAGAGACCTGGTTCACAAGACACAGAAAATGCAGAAGTGCTGAATGCCTTCTTTGCCTAGAAAGTGTATCTACTATAAAACCCAGTCTTTGGGAATCCCAGGGAATCCCCAGAAACAAGGGGAATAACCTGGAGAAAAGAAGATGCACAGCTGGTGAAAAAGAACCATGTCAGGGAATACTTGAGCAAACCAGACATACATAAATCCATCATCCATGATGGGGTACACCCAATTGCTGAGAGAGCTTGCTGATGTCATTTAAAGGAAAGTAAATGTTATTCATATTTTCTAACAAGGGCAAGAAGGAGGACCCAGGAGTTATAGACTGGTCAACCTCAGTCTCTCTGAAGGTCTTTAAGGCAATAAACTAAATCTAAACCCTATTTTCAGGCATGTAAAGAAGACAGTCATCAGGAATAGTCAGCAAGGAGTTATAGACTGGTCAACCTCAGTCTCTCTGAAGGTCTTTAAGGCAATAAACTAAATCTAAACCCTATTTTCAGGCATGTAAAGAAGACAGTCATCAGGAATAGTCAGCAAGGAGTTATAGACTGGTCAACCTCAGTCTCTCTGAAGGTCTTTAAGGCAATAAACTAAATCTAAACCCTATTTTCAGGCATGTAAAGAAGACAGTCATCAGGAATAGTCAGCAAGGTTTCACCAAGGGGAACACACTCTTGACAAACTTAATGAACTTCTATAGTGAAATGACTGTCCTGGCAGATGAGGGTAGAGCAGTAGATATTATCTACTCCAATTTCAGCAAGGTCTTTCTCACAGTCTCCTTTAAGACACTGACAGCTGATGAAGTATGGCCTGTATAAGTAGACAGTGAGGTGAATTTAGACCTGAAAGAATGGACAGACCCAGAAATTCATGATCAGTGGCACAGAGGCAAGTTGGAGACCAGTGACTAGCGCTGTACTCCAGAGGTCAGTACTTGGTCCAGTCTTCTTTAACATCCTTAATGATCTGGATGATGGGATAGAGTTCACCCTCAGCAACTTTGCTAATGACACAAACTGGGAGGAGTCATTGATGGTCATGCAACCCTCCAGAAAGATCCCAACAGGCTGAAGAAATGGGCTGATAGGATCTTCATGCAGTTCAACAAGGAGCAGTGCAATCCTTAAAAGTAGCCAACAGTGTTCAGTTTAGATTATTGAGTTCCAGGATTTGAGGGAAAATAATGAAGTATTGATATATATCAAAGTTACTTGTCCCTCTCAATTCTTCATGACCTCATTGGAGTACCTATAGTTGGACCTCAGTCTTTGGTCACAATTTTTCTTGATGGGATGAGTGCTTTTCATGTAGACACAAAGCTTTATGCCTCTTACAGCTGCACTTCTTACTTCCTATAGCCTACTATTTGTTATAACACACAGATATATTGTCTTCTTCTCAGAGTTAATCAGTCACAACTTTCCAAATAATATAGACATTGTTTGAGGCAAACCAAAAGCAAAAAGAAGTATACACTAAAGCATTAAATAGGTTTTGCATATATTTAAGAATATGATTTAACATGCAGCATATAGGCAGATTAATTCCGTAATTCAGTTAATAGGTGCTTGAAAGTGCTTGGCTGTCTCTGTTGATTCTTTTCTTCCTGTCTTTTTCTGGTTTTGAATCAGATGAAAGTAGTAGTATTTCCAGTCATCAGTGAAAAGATGAATACTATTTAACCAGTAGTACAACTTTGCACCCAGTCCTCTTTTCCACATGACTGAAATTCCAATTTTCTTTTCAGTGCTTAGTCAGGAATGCAGTAACTACCATCCCCTAGAAAACATCTGTATCATACTGTATTATTCAGTATATTCCAATGTTGTATTTCTCAAATGTTCCATGTGTCCAGAGCATACACCATCTGACTGGAATAGTCCATAAATATTCTAAGCATTCAGAGTATAACATCTGGCACACTCGTTATTAGCCTTTCATTCCACATTTTATTTATATTATAATTTCGGTAATGGCTTTTTAGTTCAGACATGACGCCTGTGTCAAAAGTACATCTTATTAGTATTCACAAACTAGACTGATGAAATAATCATGTCAAAGATTTGCTGATCATAATTTCTATGATACTGAGGATTTCAACAGATATTACAATTGTCTCCATGTTCTGTATTATTAATGATAACAGCTGCAAGTCTTGCATGTTGCAGTAGTCTGAGCTGAGACTTACCATATTTTGACATATGACTACTTAACCTAAGTTCAGAATCGGTACATTTCTTCAGAAAAGTGTTAAACTACTGTTAGCAGTTAGGAGAGGGAAAAATAGCTCCCTTTTAACTCCATCTGGTACATACTGAGAATCCAAACTGTTGCTAATAAAACATTGAATTTTATACAGAGTACATATTAAAAAATCTAGGGAAAAAATGAGTAAATAACAAACTGCATACTTTGATAATTGCAAAAACAGAACAGAGAAGATAACAGCAAGACAAAAAATAGTATTAAATGATGGTATTACAATAACATAATGTGCTTCATTGAAAGCATGCCTATGAAAGATGCTTCTTACAACTAGAATTCCAATATATAGAGACAATTGTGTACATAACAGAAAAGTTAGTTGGAATCAGAATTCTTATGAGGATTTTAGATCGCAGCATATTATTGGGTAGATCTAATTAACTCCATACTAAAAGAAAAAGAAACCAAAAATTAACCCAAAACAAACTCAAGCAAAAATAAGGTCATAATTCATTTACACCATTTGAAAAATGCAGGCGTACACATGAGAGAAGTCCGCAAATCCTTGTTAGTGAATGTAATGATTCAGTTTTTAGGTAAAGTTGCAAGGAATTTAAAACAAAGAAGAAATGACAGACGGTATATGACTAGAGACTTGCAGGAATGAGAATTTCCAGGACAAAATCTCAAGGTACCCAGAATCACAAAACACCATTTACAGAGGAAATATCTCCTAGTAACCAAAGACAGTCAACTATGTACCAACCAGAGGAGAAGCCATCCTTGACCTACTTGCAAGTAGAGAAGAATTGATTGAAAATTTGAGAAGGATAGTGAAATGTGGAACAGCCACAATGAACTAGTAGAATCTAGATAAATAATTAATGAGTTTACTTAGCATAATGGTACACAAGTACTGAATTTTAAGAAAGAAAATTAGACTCAAATCCACAACAATTGAGGAGTCAGGCAAATTTCTGGGCAGATCCCCAAGACAGTGAGTGTAAGAGAAGTTTCCCAGGATTTTTCACATTAAGTCATTGGAACTAGTCAGTGAGAAACTTCTGTAGCTGATCTGCATGATTTAATGAAGTTTCCAGCACCCACAGTCCCACTATTCCCTTCCCGGCTTAGCTCCTCTTCTTATTTTGTGTCCTTCCCATATATCCATGTAGCAGAACCCATAGGTGCTAATGCCAAATATTTAATTAAAATATCATATCCAAAGTTCATCCATACAAATTCTAACAATTTGGGTCTAATTGTCCAGAGGGCAGCAAAGAGAAACAGTAAACCTAGTATAACAGGATTTTAACTCATTTAAATAACTGAGTTTTCCAGGCCAAATTAATATTGACAGTGATATTATTAATAATAATTATGTTCATATCAATATGAATAATGGCAACAACAGTAATGCTAACAACAGCTCATTGCATAAATCTTTCCCAGAATAATGCTTTCCACTGATGAGGTAAAAGCTCTAGGTTTAGCATTATAGCACATCTCAGCCTCTCTAATATCACGAATCTGGACTAAGGATCCGTAGATCCTTAGAAAAGGGCAACACTCCTGCTTAGGACCAGGAATTTTGAAACCATTTTTGATATTAGACCAACACCATAACATGCCTGAAGACTTCCTAACATGTACTGCTTTTGAAATCTTGATGGGTGATTATGTTCAAAGACAAAAGTATAGAGAGTATGTGTGAGGGAAATATTGAATGTGTCTGATTGCCTTTATTTTAGTTCTGATCCAAAGACCTTTTTCTATTCAGTTCAAATGAAAAGTTGACTAGATAGAATGTGCCTTATTTTGGGATTGCTCTTTCATCTAGGATGCAGTCCCCAAAAAACGTCTGTCCTCAGGCTTTCTTTCTGTGAAGTAGATACTGGTCAGAGGACAGGTTTATTCTTATGCCCTTCCTTTCTCCTGAGGCTACAGTCATGCACATAACTTCCTCTAAGGGATTTTCTGTAATCCATGAATTCGCCAGATAATCACCGTACTAGTTTCTCTCAGAGAATAGGTACCTGATAACGCATATCAGAAACATTGGTGTCTTTTGGGTGTTAGTAAATCCTTTTCTCCCCTGGAAATTAGTAAACATAGCATTTATAAAGGGTGAAAGTAATGGTCAGACAAATTGTTGAGCAATAATCCTGATTAAAAATAATTTTTCCAATAAATTAAATCCTTCAGTTTTGTAGTCAAGGTTTATGCATAATTCTCTGTAACACATAAATTGAAAACCACATCTCAAAGAATTAAATGAATATATTAAAAGCACTGGGGCCCTTTCTCTGAGTCACATCAGCTCCAAACAGCTAGTATCCATACTATTAAATATTTATACACTCCAGAGAAAAGTATGGACTCCCTTAATTTTTGTATTGGGAGTGGTCCATGACCCACCCTAACTCTCAATATAAATTGTTTGGGAAATGGCTGGAGATCGAAAAACAAAACCATGGTAATAAATAATTAAAGTAATTTAAGGCATTTAGCAGTATATGTATATAAGCAATAGAATTTCAGTGCTCGGGAATGCTGTTGATACTCTTTAGTGGAGACCACACAATATTCCAGCAAACTATTGCTTTTATAGAAAAAGAGAATGCCACTTTTTATAATTCTTGATGTACCAGATGCCACATCAGACAAATAAATTTGAGGATAGAGGTTGTTTGGAAGGAGTAACTTCTAAATTTGTCATACTGGGACTAAGAGTCATAGTAACAATGGTACAACAGAATAGTATATCTGCTTCTGTAGAGGAATGATATCTTACTGAAGACCATGTGGACTACAGTTTTACAGTTACCTGCTGAAGATGTCCCACCAAGTCAAGCAGATTGCAGGGAGACAAACAGCTGGGTAGATTGTCTAAGGTAGAACTTTAGTCTGGGAAACTATAGTAATTTTAATCTCAAATACCCAATTGGAAAACTAGGATTGTGGCTGTCCTCATAGTTTTATACAGAGGGTCAGTAGTAGAGCAGATATGGCACTAGAAATTTAAATCCCAGTATAAAGGACAGAAAACCAGATTTTTCAAATATTAATAACTTAAAAACATTTATTATTAAAAATAAAAAAGTGCTATAGGGGAAAAATTTCGCAATGCAAGAACAGCATACCTTATGAGCAAAACGGCAATGCAGAAAAAGGAAAATCAAAACAAAGATTGCTTAGCTAATAGTTTGTATAAGATCTATAAGGAAAAACTTTAGATCTTATCATAGTCTGTACAGCAGAACTTACTTCTTAAACAATCTGCTGTCACCTTACTACATTTTAGATTCTGCAATATTACTGCAAATTCAGGGCAAAACCCCCAAGTTTATCAACAAAGATGAATTAATGTGTATAAAGAATTTAAAATGTGGAGAGGAGTGGCACTCTAACAATTCACAAGTACTTTTACAGTGTGTATTACAAGATTTTATAAGTACCATACTTATGACCCTGAGTTTATTGATTGGAATTTTTGGTTACTACAATGAACTTTGATTTGCCATTTTGCTTGATTGAATAATAGACAACTAGACTTAAGGAAGTACATTTTACATAGCAATATAAAGATGTATGATGAAAATGTCTTAGAAATATTTCCCCAATATTTTCTTTCCTTGCTGTAGTAGAATGTTTTAGGATTTGGGGCTCTTTTAAATTAAAAAAAAATCAGCTGAAAATGGATGATGATTTCTGCTTTTGTGCAAAATCAGGCAAATACTTCTCTATATTTCTTATTTGTCCTTTTTTGTGTTCTTGTTTTTCCCTCCTAAAACCCCCCACATTCTTCTGATGTACTTCTTTAATTTAAAATTGAGAACCAATCAATCACCAAACAATTAATCTGCTAGATAATAATATGAGAAAAATCTGTTCACTGGAACTTTTATAAACAGAATTAATTTGTTGATTACAATTTCTGTTTAGTCAAAGTGGAATTTTCCCTCAAAAATACAATCAGGAATTTCTACCAAACCAAACAAAAAAAAAGTTACAGGTGCAAATAAAACAGATAAAACAGTAACTATTATTATGAATAGAAATCATGGAAGAAAAAAAATAATTTGGAAATCTGACTTAAAAATATCTAGTAATTCTTCAATCTATAATGGATAGCATTTATTAATAAATGTAGGAACTAGGAATATCTTATGCATACACAAACACTTTTTTTTTACATATATACATAAGTCATATGAACCATTTTATCAATTCCTAGCACAGCTATGATGATTGGAAACACTGTCTTCTGGCTAACATGAAAAAGTCAAAGATGGAAAACATTAAAAGGTTTCTATTAGCAGGAAAAACATTACATCAAAGAGCACCCTTTGGCAATAGCATTGATAGGGTGATGGAACAAGATTTTCTCTTACCTCATATTCCTCATTTCCTTTCTGCAAACAGAAAACATGCCTGGGAACACAGACTTGGTTTGTGGTTTTTAATTATTTGTTGGAGTGTTTTTCAGAATCCTGAAAATATCTTTATTCCATCTCTAAGGTGAACATGTAACATAAACTTTATTTGGTTTTGTGAGCACGGATAAATTACCATAATGTTTATTCTCAACATCTGTCTCATCTTTTCTGCATTTTATTTTAAACTTCTCTTTTTAAACTTTTGTCCTTTCTTTCAATATGATACAAGAATGGTAGATCTTCCACACAGATACATTCTCAGTCCTAAATAAACCCCCTTTAGTTCAATTTGGCTACAGATATCCAATTTAGGATATTCTATTAATCTGTAGTTCTATAATATTATTAATGATCCATGAGACATATTGACAATGGTTTAAACTGACTTTACTAGAAAAAAATTAAATTTAGTCAGCTGAGAATGTGGATTTGATTCTGTGGGTGACATTTAGTAGAATTCTCCAGATGGTTTATCCTACCTTAAGAACAGAACATAGCTGTAAACTCAGTTTAGTGTTTGCCATTAAACCAAATTCATAACTATTTTGTACAGAAAAACAACCAAAGTACTTACAATAAATCAGTAAATCTGGTCCTCAAGTTTGCAAAAATGAAAGTCAATCACAGTCCTGCATAAATCAATATATTTTGTTTCTTTTTTTTTTCCATTTGTATCATTAATGGAGAGGGATTGGGATTCAAATGCCTGTTAGTAATTATCAATTTCCACTCAACATGGTCAACAGCTTCTTTAGTCTAGGTCTTTTCTGTGTGTCCTACATAGACCTGAGCCAGGTGGGTGATAAATTGGCTTTACCTGTGACAGTCCAATAAGATTCTACTATCCAAAGAGAAGACCACTGCTCTTTTATGAGAGATAGAATTGGCTTTATCAATTATTTCACCTCAAAAGAATCATCTTAGCTCTTCCAATCCTTTAGCGATTCAAATAATGTATCTTTAAAGCTCCTTCTGGATTAGGGTGATACAAATTACGTGACTATCCACTACCTGGTTGGACATGACCCATGAAACCAAGAGATAAAAGACAGCATTTTGTCACGTGCTTGATCTAGTTCAACCTTCTAGTGCCCACTTTACTATCACAATTGACTACTCCCTGGCGGCTCTTGACCCATCTTAATATACGCACAAAAGATTTCACATAACTTTTGTTCAAACAGAATCTGAAAGCTCATTTCTGCAAGATCAGTGATTCTAACACCTTTCAGTGCTAACTTTATGTACTGGTTTTAACACCAGCTGGAAATGAAACTCCAGATAAGTCACTCCCCCTTCCACTCTCCAATTTACTGAAAGTGGAAAGCTATGGAATAAGATACACACAACAACAGCAATTTTAATAGCAAAGATATACAAAAAGATGAGGGATTTTAGCCACAAAAAGGTCTTCACCACCAATGACGAACCAAAACAAGATGGTGCTCGCCCCCCAAGGTTGTGTTCATGTGACATCCCCAGAGAGAGGCAATACAGCAACCATTCCCATGCACCATGCCAAATGGCCACTGGGAACAAAGGCAAGGTGGCAGGGGAGCTCTTGCAGTTAATAATGACATCCTGCCCCTCCCCACCCATCCCCCCAGCTCGAAAAAATGACAAACAGTGACAAACCCCCCAAAGCAGAGTAACCTGAGTTGGGTTGCCCTGCTGCTCCACTGTGGCTCAGTTCCGCAGGGGTGCCTGTGCTGTCGCTTCTAACGCTTCACTGCTCTGGAAGTAGTTTCCACAGGTCGTGCCCACTTTCCCACCATTCTGCTGCCTTATTTTGACTTGTTTAGGCTTGGCTTGATGAGCTTGGCTGGGCTGGCACTGCCCTTGCTGGTCCTTTCCTTGTGGCAGCCTCCATGCCAGAACTGTTGGGGCAGCACTACTGTTGATTCACGTTTTTGATGGCATCATTTCAGCACCACATCCCACCTCCCAGTGATGATTTGAGTGGTGTAGAATAACAGCCAAGACATCCACAACTTGCTATGCTCCTCTCTCCTCTCTGCAGCCAGGACACTCTGCAATTGCACTGTGCCTTTAGAAGTTTTCTAGTGCCGTGAAAAATAAATGAAATTTCTTTGACTGAGCAATCTGAATTGCAAATGATGTACCAGTAACTGAAAATAACTGTCATAGTGATGGAAAAGATAAGAATTAGTTAAGTTTACATGTTACATGGATGAAGACATTACATTCCAAAATAACTGATGATGCTAGCAGAATTCTTTCCCAGGAACACAACAAAAAGTCTTTGAAATTTGGCTTCAAAAAATTGTATGAATCAGACATCTACATGTTTTCAATTCCGTAATACTTTGTTGATTGTTAGGCAAAGATGGCTATAGAAATGGCACACGCCTTTTTGATTTTACAGGAAGTTAACATCTTCACATTAGATGAAAGTTAAACAAAATACAATTAAATGTATTTTGTTTCCTCTCCAGGTGAAACTAAGTCTTCAAAAGAGTGAAAATGGAAGCTGTGTGTCTGATATTTTAAGATAATGAGTACACCTAATATCAATGGGCATAGGTGAGACTATAGAATGTGTAACATTTTACAGCAAATTTCAAAATGTACACTGAAAAATTGTTTTCTTCACATTACCTCAACATCTATCTCTGTAGGAAAGGTAATTTTTATCCTAAATTTTCTAGAGGAAACAGACTTCCCTTTATGTTCTTATTACACCTTTTTTCCTTTCCATACACTGCAGATGAAAACAAATAATTTAAATTAACAAACTGAAAATAAAATAGGCCTGTTCAGAATGCTGCCTGCAGGTCTTTAAAATGATGAAAGCACTTTACATTATAAGATTGCTCTAGTCTCTGAACATGGATCCCAGTTTGAGAGATTGAAAATCTCCCTGAAGTCTGAAGCACTTAAATAATTTAGATTAAATTTAAATTGTGCTACACTTTATAAGCTCAAAACCATAGTCACATCTTTACTGGAAAGCTTATAAAAATTTGAAATGCTCCAATAATTTTAAATCTTGTAGAAGCCTAGTACCTTCCAAATTAAAGTGCTAATAAAAAAAATAGCTCTGAAATTTAAATCTCTATATGCAGTGTAGAATGATTTAAAATTATTGAAGCCTTTCAATTTTTTATGAGGTCTCTATGTAGAAGTGAATCAAACAGCATTTTCAGTACAATGGAAATAAGTTACAAAATAAACACAGAAAAACTGTCATCAACATAGCAGTATAGTATGAGAACTTTTCCAGGGTGCCAAAGAAGCTTTGAAAGAACAACTGCATGCAGAAAATTGAGGCAGATACAGCGTTCTGCTTAAAACATTTTCGTTGGACTCAGGAGATATTTTAAGTTCTGATTTTGTGCAAGCTATTTAATGTCTTTAAATTTCCATTTCCCCCTTTCTTATTTAGATAACAAATTCATCAGGGCAAGAACTTTCCTTTTTGATATTCAACCGATTAAATGTGGACATCTGCCATGTCAACATCCATATCTAACCTAGTTATTCCAGTACTGCTTCATAGTCAGTGGAGAGAAATACATTCTTTTCAAAGGCTGTTCATATAATTGTAAACTTTTTAATAAGAAATAGATCACATCCTGCAGAAGCCTATTAATCTTCATCAACAGTAAGAGGAGACTAAAGTCACTAGTTTAGCTATTGATTTCAGTATCTAAAGTTGAGGGAAATGCAGCCAACTTGATATTAACTTATCTGATTATTAAGACTTCCAGGTAGTCCTGCAACACCTATTATTAATAGCTATGAAAATTTCAAATAGATAACCTTCAGTCTTCTGAATCCACAAGTGTTCAGCAGTGAAATCTTTAGAAACAGTGAATATGCAAAGACCTCTCAGTAATATATTCACAGATATGTTCCTGAAGTGAAAAGAAGAAAGAAAATACATGGGTCATCTGTATCTAATTAAATGGGTTTTTTTCTTTCCATAATATTCACAGTAGAAAGAACTGAAAAAAGAAACTTATCAGGTATTTCATGCACTTTACCTGTAAGGATGAATAATTTTCTTACAGAACTAATTATAGGAAAACCTGAAGAAAATCCAACGGCTTCCACTGACCTGATTCAATCTGAGATTCAGTAACAGACTGAGATTACTTTACTGGATGACAAAATCCTTCTGACAGCTGAAGAAGACTTCAAGGTAGAGAACCATAGGTTTTCACAAAGCCAGAGTTCACCTTACATGGCAGGTATGAAACATGACCTCCAACTAAATGTAAAAATCCATGGCAGGAGGTGTCTGACAATGAAGAATCCTGGGAAATTCATGTTTCATGTTAAGTGTAATCTACTGCCCACTGAAGAAATTCAGTAAGGATGGTAAGTTTTTAAAATTTAGAGAGGCAGGTGATTATGGTGAGGTGAGGTGCAGTGCACTGCAAGGCCATGAGTGCTGCTCTTCTGAGAACCAGCCATTTCTCCTCTGCTGCCAGACCCTGGGCCAGGAGTCCCCTGTATGGAGGAGCCACAGCCAGGCATGGGGGCCTCCCCAGAGAGATGGCCAGGCATTGCCATGGGGGTAACTCCATAACATGCCAAGGGTGTGAGGGTGTGTGAGGGCAGCACAGAGCTGAACAGGCTGCCCAGGGAGCTCGTGGGGTCTCCCTCTCCAGAGACATTTAAAACCCATCTGGACACATTCCTTTGTCATCTGCTCTGGGTGACCCTGCCTTGGCAAAAGGGCTGGACTGGAGGATCTTCAGAGGTCCCTTCCAAACCTGACTCTTCTGTGACTTTATGAGAGTCACCTGTGCTCTCTTGCTGTTCTGTCCTGCTAGGAACAGTGCCAGAAAGTGTTTGAGTAAGCAGCTGATTTAATCTGAAATGCTTTAGTCAGAGCTTTATGGAAGCACAGAAACATTTTTGTTAAGAGGAGCCTCTTTTACTCTACTGAGCGAAACAAAGCCAGAGACACACAACACAGAGATATAAAGCAGCTGGTGACATGCACCATGTTGACAACCATGTGTTGCAAAAGAGTCGTTTAGGCTGTGTAAGGAATCACCAGAAAAAGGTATCAGTAAAAGCAGGGTTAATATAAAAGTGAAAGCGCAGCAAAGTTCATTGGCAAGGTTCGTTCTACTCCTGCCTAGATGGTAAAAGCCCGCAGAGAAAAAGGAAAAAAAATCCAACATAAATCAGTACAAAACCAAACTCAACCCAAAAATTATCTGTGCAGAGAAAGGAGAAGGGCAGGAATATGCAAGTGTGAGTATTCAAAGGGTTGAGGAAGACCCTCCCATGGAGTGACGAGATTCAAAATGGTTTCCCTTACCAAACTTTGCCTCAGACTTGACTGCTGTGGCAGCAAAATGTACCTACATGGGAATGGAATGGGATAGAATGGGATGGGATGGGATG
>VZRX01003528.1:0-43575 GCA_013398075.1 Notiomystis cincta
AGGGAGGGTGCATGCACCGCGCTGACGCAAGGCACGGCCGAGTGCCGCTCCACCCTGCCCTTACAAAACACCACCAACAGCAGCAATTAGGGAACCGGCACGGCTGGACGGCCTGCGGAGACCGTGGCCAGACCTGCTCAGGGCAGGGGACCGGACCTGCTGGAAAACATGTCACCGGCTCCTGCCTTCCAGCTGCTCCCCAGGGACCAGGGCAGGAAGACCACCCCTCCCACAGCACAGGCAGCTCTGCAGGCTTTGGGGGTCCCAGGATCACTGGCCCACATCCCCAGGGATTGCTTGCCCACTCTGAGGATGCTCACAACCCCTGAGTGGGGATGGCTACTGACACCCACGCCAGGAGGGTGTCCCCACATCCAGCTCACTCGCCCCTCACACTCTGAATTTGTGGGGAGGACACACTCCAGCCCACAGCTTTAGAGGGTGATGGAGGGGGCTGCACCCTTGTGAGGTCCCCCAGTGGTGCCCACAGCAGGCAGGGGAGGATGCCTCCAGGGCAGCCCTTATCGAGGTCAAGGCTGCCCAGGAGCCCGGGACGGTGTTCCCACAGCTCCCAGAGCTCGGCCCCAGCACCACGTGCAGGGGATGTGAGGGAAACCTGGGGCTTGAGTGGGCAGAGGGGCTGCAGGCAGCTACCCCGTGTTGGGAGAGCTGCTTGGGGCTGGGGACCCTGCTAAAGCAACGAGAAATCTCTTTAAACCCCGCAAAAGCAAAGGGGGCTGCAAAGAGGGAAGAGTGCCTGAAAGATGGGTGTTTTGTAGTGGGTGAGGGAAGGAAATACTTTGGAGGCAGCATCTGTAGTCAGAGAAGCACCGTGGGCACCCTGTGAGTGCGAAAAGGCAGGAGCAAGGTGCTGCTGGATCCAGCACAACCAGCTGTGATAGGGATCGGGTCAGGGACGTGCAGGGTGGCACAGGGGAGAGTACCTGGGGCTGGGAGCACGGGGACATTGTGACATTGGCAGAGGAGCCTGTCACCACCACAATGCCCCTGTGCACCCAGTCCTCATCCTTGTCCCGTGCCACTGAGCTGGGGGTCAGCATATTCCTCTTCCCAGCATGGTCAGCCCTGAAAGCATCATCCCATCTGGTGCACCATGAGGCACAGCCCCAGCAGCCCTCACACTGCCCCAAACCCTTGTGTCCCGCCCAAACTGGGGCGGGGGTGGTGGCTGTTGTCACAGCATCTCCTCAAACCACCTGGACTGGAGGGCACAGTCACCAGCACCCTCCTCACAAAGGGGATTGCAGCACAGCATGTCCCCAGCTGGCACTATCCAGAGGGACAAGGTGTGGGACAGAGCAGCCCCAAGGTTCCCTTCTTACCTGGGGCTCCCCCAGCCCATGGTGGAGGACACTGGGACAAAAAGACTCTGCAAAGGTGCTGGGGACATTGCAGAGGCAAAGAACCCTGCAAACACAGGGAGGGGGGTCCAGCTGCATCCTGGCTCCATCCTGCCTCCCCGTGCAGGGGGCCCAGGGCAATCCAGCCCTTCTCCCTCCCCCCTGCACCCAGACCCCACGGCAAAAGGATAAAAGTTCATGACAAGCCTGGGCAGGATCAGCACAGAGCAGCTCGGCCTCACACCGGCTCAGTGCCGCCCGCGCCAGCCCTGTGGGGGAACACGAGGCTGCTGTCACCCCCTCCCTGTCACCCTGACTGATGGCACCCACACCCCAGAGGTGAGTGGGACACGAGTCCCCATCCTCCCTAGTGCTGAGCATGCAGCCCCTGCCAGGGACTGCTCTGTGACCCCAAAGCTGAGGCTCTGGGGCACCCAGCTCCTGCATGTCCTGGCACACTGGGGCTCCGTGGGAGCCCAGCTGTGTCTCACTGATACAGGCAGTGATTTGCAGGCAGGCAGAGGCTTTTGTTAACGTGCCCCTCGTTTCAGGCAGGGCAGTGCTGGCTGGGGGCCGTGTCCCTGCTCCCATCTCTCCCCACCTGGTGACATGGCCGGGAGGAATGCTGCCCACACGGCCACCAGCTCTGCAGAGCCCCTCGAAGGAAACCCAAAAGCTGTGGAGCTCCTGGGGGACACCAGCAAGACCACAACAGACTCCAGAAGATGTTGCCCTGTCCACTGCAGTGCACAGGATGCTCTTGGCTCTGCCAAGGATGACCCTGCAGCTCTTCACAGGAGTCCCACATCCCTGGCATCTTGCCCAGGGACCCTTTGGGAACACTGTGCCCCATTCCCACAGGGAAACACCACCCTGGCAGGCACATGGCTGTCCCAGGGACAACCAGAGCTCACCGAGGCGGGTGGCAGCAGCGAGAGAGATGCGGTGTGGCAGGAGGGCGGTGAAAGGAGGTTTGTTTACATTGCACTCCTCTTCCAAAACAGCTCTCAGGCTGAGGTGAGGGATTCCCTGGCTCATGGAGGGAAGGGTGGACACTCTGCTCTCTCCCACCCAGGTTTGCACCTCCTGACTGGCCACATCCTCTCTGAAGGGTCCCCTGGCACAGTCTGGGGACCCAGGCGGTGGCAGAGCCCCCAGAGCACCAGGCCAGCTCCCCGTGAGACAGCCCAACTAATTTCCTCCCCTCTATCACTTCCTGTCCCTTCCAGCTTGGCGGGCAGCTCAGGAAGCAATCGGAGCGAGGAAACCGCAGGAAGCCACGTGGCAGCATCCCACCAGGGTCTGAAGAACTGCCAGGGCTGCCCCAGGCTCCCCATGCCCCCAGCTCCAGCTGGACCCCCACAGCCAAAGGGTCCCTTAGCTCCCAGCAAAGCCCTGAGCCTCCAGCTGGCAGGGATGTGGCTGGTCCTCGCTCAGTGGTGCGAGATCGAGGGATGCTCAGACCCCTCATCCCAGGGGGCTGTGGATGAACAAAGAAAATGTGAGTGATTTGCTCCCAGAGTATTTGGGCAGAAAGGAGGTAGGGGATGAGGCAAACCCAGGGCACAGCTCCCTCCTAAGGGCAGAATCACGGGCATCCAAACCAACCCCTCCATCCCCTCCTCTTCTCCCAGTCCTGGCAGGGTAGCAGAGCTGGGTTTTGGCTTCTGGAGGACCTGAGCCGGTTTTGCTCGAGTCTTCATGCTCAGGACCCGAGGGCAGAGGACAGACGGACACTGTAACCCAGCGTGCCTCCCTGGCCCAATTACGCTGCCCTGCCCAGCCAGGACGGGGCGTTTCACCCAGCAGCGCATAAATAGAAAGCTTTTAGAGCATTAATTGCTCTCTGTGTTATGAAACGAGCTGGATGGAAACAACAGGGTTGGAGTTGCCTGCTGGGGATGGGCCACCCCCATGCTGTCCCGTGACACCCCCAGTGCTGGTGGCCCATGGCACAGCCAGCGCTGGACACAGCACCCACTGGGCACCACCGAATTTGCCAAAATACATCCATCCCAGGATGTCTTCCCCTGAACATCCCCTGTAGATGAGATCAGAGTGGCCAACAAGTCCTGAGTCCTTGGGGACTCCCAGCCTGTCCCAAGAGGAAGCCAAGGGTCTCTGGTGTCAGGGAAGCCTGGGCCAGGCAGTTCTGTGCCTACAGCAGGACAGTGTCCTGCCACTGGGGCCAGCCAGGGATCTCACCAGCCCTCTGAGCTGCTCCTAGGAGGAGAAGTGCCTCCACAGAAAAGGTCCAGGTGCTGCTGACCCCATTTTATGCCACTGCAGCAGAGCCAGGGAAAACATCTCCCAGGGGACCCTACCAGGCAAGGAGGAGGAGGAGAAGGAGGAGGAAGGCTGCAATGAATTTCACACCTGCCCCCAGCTGCCTCCGCCCCCGTGAAACCCAAGCCTGCCCAGGCAGCAGCTGTACCCACTGCCCGCTGCAGCCCAGGGTGAACACTGACTGCCACATTCTCAGCTCCCAACCAGAGGAACCCCATGGGATGGGGGCTGTGAGAACTGACTGGGGGGGATCGGCTCCTGAGACACTGGGCAGGGCGGCTGTCAGGCACTACCACCCCAGCCAAGACACGGAGATGTTCCTGGCTGCCAGAGGCTGGCACAGAATGTGACACAGCCCTGTCATCTGGCCACTGTCACCCCTGGGAGGGGGCACGCTTCCCTGCCCTCCTGCAACGAGCTCAGAAGCTCAAAGCAGTGCCCAGCTGAGGTCCTGCAGGAGCTGCTATAGCAGGTACAGGCTGCCCTGCACAAACCCACTCAGTGACTTACTCCCAGAAAGGGGTATTTTGATTTAGCAGCATTTTACTGCCACCATCCCAGACAGTCCCAGCAAGCAAATCCTCGTGCATGCCAGGAGCGTGCTGGGAGCCCATGGCAGCTCATCGCCTTCTCCCAGCATCTCCTGCCACTGCCCGAGCCGAGAGCTGGAGCCGGGCACAGCGACTCCAGCTCCCGCAGATTGAAAAATTGCTCTGGAATCCTTGGGGAGGAAAATTGCTAAAAATACACGAAGGCAGTTTTCTTGGTAAAAGAAGGAGCTCCAGTGAGGAGCATGGCCCAAGAGTGCCAGAGAGCCCAGCACAGTGTGTTAGACCCCTGCTCAGCACACTGATGTCCAAACAACCGCAGCTGGACCCTGACAACTCTGCAGGGCCACCCAGGCGAGGCTGCGAGGGGACACAGCAGCCACCCCATGTGAGAGCTGGAGCCCAAACTCGTGCCATAGCTGGGCACAGGTGCTGGCAAGCACAAAAGCAGAACTCTGCCCAACTCACCCGCCAGGCGTGCGGGCACAAAACCGGGCAGGGAGGAAGCAGGGTCTTGGACCAGAGCTTCTCTCCCGGACTGTGAAGCGCCCAGATCTCCCTGCTAATAAAAACCCGACGCTCGGTTGGGTCGGGAGCTCGCATGCCTGCGTGCGGGTGTGCTTCTTCCTAAACCCGAATTGCCTAAGCCGGCGGGGGGGAGGCAGGAGCTGGCTGCCTCTGGGGGAAGGGCAGGCGGCGAGGAGCTGGCATGGGAACGGCAGCCCATCCTCCACGCACCCGCGCCGCTCCGCGTCTGTAAACTTTGAACATCTTCCGGAGAGAAGTTAGTGGCTATTGTGAACAGCTGGATCTAATTTTACGAGGAGCGAGGAGGAGACAGTTGTGGGGAAATAATAAGGCTTGGCGCTCCCAGGCGAGGATCCCCGAGCCCGGCCAGCCTTCCTGCCTCCACCGCACTCCGCCGGGGGAGCGCTGGCGAGACGGTCACGGCGAAACTGAGGCACGGAGCAGCGCGGGGCTCGCCCGCCTCCTGGATAATGCAAACCGGGAACCCGGGGCTTTGCCCCTGTGTGTTTCCCCGGACCCACTGCCCCTCCAGCAGCCGGAGCATCCGCGGGGGCATGGCTCTTCCTCGGAGCAGAAAACTGGGCTGCCAGCGCAGGGCCCCCTCTGCCAGCCCACGGCAGCATCTCCAGAGCCAGGGTCACCCAGTGCTCGCTCTCGATGCTCGTGGGCACCGCGGTGCGAGTGCGACACCTCCCTCCAGCCGGCTGCTTCCCATGAGGCTCTGCCCACCTCCTAAAATTAGCTGCAGCCCTGCTGCCCCCTCCCCGGCCACCCCCCGCAGCCCGGGGAGCTCTGCCAGCACACGCTCCGGGTCCGAACCGATCCCCCGGCAGCAAAGGGGGAAGGGGATCCACCAGCCTGCTCCATCACTCACACCTCGCCTGCCAGCCAGCCAGCGCGCCCCGGCAGAAGCGCAGCCCCGCAGTCACCTCTGTGCCTCTGGCTCGCAGGAGCGTGCCCGAGGGTGAGCTCTGGGTCGGCTTTATAGAACAGAGCCCCGGCACAGCTTGTGACACACCCAGTGCCCCGCTGGGAGGTGGCAGCGGTGGGCACGCTGCGTTTCGGGGCTGCTCTTGTCTCATGGCAACATAAAGGGGGGCGCTGGGGGCATTGCAGCATCGCACCTGTTCGGGACCGGATGGGGGGGATGAGTTCCATGGGGATTTGCGCTGCCGGGATGGGACGTGCCTCGTGCCATCAGTGTTTCCCCGAAGCCTTGGCCCACGGGTACAGGCGCACCAGGGCAGAGCCCTGCGTGAGCACTGTCACCGCAAGGCCACCATCTGCCAAGCCCAAGAATGAGACCGTGGGGTTCACGGCCTGTCACCTCCAAAGGGCTCGGCCACATGTGCTCATGAGGAAACCCTGTCCCGGGCTGCACGGAGAGCCCGAAATGGCAACCGGCACCGTATGACCCCCTGCCGCCACCGCCAGGGCCAGGCGAGCGGCTGACCGGCACCACGAGGAGGTTTCCCCGGGGCCCCTCGCTCCCATTTCGCAGGCGGGGAAAGCGGGAGCGGCGGGAGCTGCAGCAGCATGTCCAGACCCGCAGCGGGATCCGGACGTGCGTTATCGCGCAGGGGGGGCCGCTCCTGCCGCGAGCCCGCTGCAGGCTGGTGCGGGGCATGGCCCCGCCGGCTCACCCCATCATTACCTTCCCTCCCTCCCTCCCTCCAAAAAAACATTTCATAAGTCGCCACGTGACGGTGGCAATAGCGAACGCCCATGCGCTTCAGGTGTCTGCCCCAACCACAACACGCAGGTGCCTGGGCTCGGCCGCCGCGGCTCCCGGCCTGGCCCCGACCCCGAATAACACCTTGGACAAACAGCTGAGAAGGTCAGGGCACGGCCCGGCCGCTCGGCAAATGCCCCGTGGATGGAAGCTCCCAAAATCGGGGGTAGTCGGTCATATCCCATCCACCAGCGGCACTCAAGGCGATGTAAACACTGCGGCTGTCCCGCCAGCCCCTTGCCATAGCCATCAAGGATTTAATGAGAGAGGGAAGCTCCTGGAGATGGGACGTTTTTTGGAAAGCATCCGTCCAGTTCAGTGATGGATGGAGAGATTCCAGCCTCGCAAAGAGCCTCAGGATGGCTCTTGTCACGCAAATCCCAGCAGCACCCTTGCTTAGGGCTTTGCAGCCCCTTCTCCTCCCCTCCATTTTCCACTCCCACAGACAGAAGAAGAGCTATTAACACAGGAAAACACATTTCCCCCCACACCAACAGCACAGATTTGCCAATTTCTGCCCTTTCTGGCTGCTGCGTGCCTGCACCCAGTCTCATCCCCTAGCTCACCTGCCACCAGCCTCGTGCTCTCTGTGTGTTTGATGGGAGCTGCGCGGTTACTTGCTTTTTAATACATTAATTATAGCTGATTACCGCTGCCACCCCCACCTCCTCAGTGCCATGACCTGCTCACACACCGCCAGGAGAAGGCTCCTTCCCTCGGCACAGCGCCAGGGCCACCGGGACTCGCCTCCCAACCCACTTGGTGGTGGCAAGATGGGGATTAAATGGCGATTAAAAGGAGATGCTGTTTCTGATATTGTGCTAAATAGCCACCACATGTCATGGCAAATGGATGCAAGTCCCTTTTATTGACAGAGCTGGAGGATTCTGCTTTGCAGGAAAGGGATGTCGGATGTGGGATGACTGTCGGAGGATTATGCTGTCCAAAATGTCCCAGTTGAAACATCCCCCTGCTCTGAGCTGCACCCCAATGCCGCAGTCACCTCAGGCAGGATGAGGCTCCTTGACATACCTGGGTGCCGTTTTTAGAAGGTGGCTTGGACCCGCTGCTTTCAAAGGGTTATTCCTGTCAGAAAAACCAGTGTGGTGCCAGCCACATGCCCACTGTGTGCTCGAGGTCCCTGGGGATGGCAATGCCCCCTGTGTCGCCCGGCTGTGAGGAGGAGCTGCTCACCCCACAGCCATCTGCAGCCTCTTCCCATGGGAATGCTGACCCCATAACACCCAAACAGGGCCAAATCCAGTGCCTTCTCCCCACGGGACAGTCATGCTCGTCCTCTCTGCTGGGGAAGTGCTGGGGCACTGCCACAGTGCCCATCACCTGCCCTGACACCAGGGTCTCAGTCCCCCTACCCATTTGTCTCCTGGCTTCACCACTGAGTGACCCTGGCAAGCCCGCACCCCTTACCCGCTTTGGGGACCCTCTTCCTCCCATTCTTGGGGGAAATGACCCCCAAGGGGTGTGGGCTGTGGGGCCACAGAGGCCCCAGGGCCAGTGGGTGCATGGGGGGTGCATCAACCTGGCAAACCCCAATTCCCCCCTCAGCATCACGAGCGCTCCTGTCCTGGGGGGGTTGGCAGCCTGGCTGGCAGGGTCCCCCAGGGTGGCCGGGCACTGCCAATGCCCTGACTCACGACACGCACGTACCCGCGCGGGGTAAAGCGATAGGAGGGGACAGAGGATGCCGGAGCCCAAAATACCCCGGCGTGCCTGACACAGGAGATTATCGCTTCCCTGATGGGCCGATCGCCCAGCCCGGCTTGTCCCGGCTCCCTGCAAAGCACCAAAACCCCCCAAAACCTCAGCCTTCGCCTTTCCCCCACCACCCCCTGCCAACCACCCAACAGCAGTGAGCGGCTGCAGGGTGCCCGCCACACCAGCAGGGCCACTGGTACCGTTTCCAGCTGGTTTCTCCCCAAACTGGGTTTTTCTCAGTCAATAGAAGCCAAATGCATTGTATAGGGCCTGAGCGGTTTCGGGGGTTGGAGGTGGGTGGCTTTGTGAGGGCTTGGCCGTTTTTTCCTTCCAAGGGGGTTAAGGGGAAAAAAAACAACACCAAACCCAAGGAGGGTGTAAAAATAAAATAATAATAATAATAATGAAGATGACACACTGCTGAAAATTATACATCTAATTGCCGCCTTGTTAGCAATGCACCCCTATGACGAGGCACAAAGTGTTTAGCATACAGTCAGGGCATGGTCATCCCTACATGCGTGTGACACACATGTAGCGTGACACGCGGGTGACCCCGCACCTCACCCGGGACACTCCCGCGCCAGTTCCCCGGGGGGCTTCGGCCGGGGCGGGCTATCCCTGCCCGTAACGTCCGGCGCCCGCCCCGAACGCTCCCGACGTGCGGGCACAAGGCCCCTTTGTCACCCCGGGGATGCGCCGCGGGGGGACTCGGCAGGGACCGGTGCGGGGGCAGCGCAGCCTCGACCGGGCGAGAGACTGGGGATCCATCGGGGGGGAGTGAAAACAGCCCGACCGTGCCCCCCCCAGGCACACACCCCATCGGGGGACGTCGCAGGGAGCCCCAGGGGGAGGCACCGAGCTGCCGGCCGGGGGGCGACGAGGGCTGGTGCGACCCCGCCGCCCCCCCACCATCCGCCGGGGCTCGGTGCAGGCGGAGGGCTGCGGGCCGGGAGGAAGGAGGGGCTGGAGGAGGAGGAGGAGGAGGCGGAGGAAGGGGGGTTGGGAGTCTCTTCCCGGCGAGCGCTTACCTGCTCCGTGCTCCGGAGGGGCTGGGCCGGCCGCGGGTGCCNCAGTGGAGACGCGGGACTTCCCTTCCACAGAGAGGTGTTTTTTTTTGGGGGGAAGGGCAGCCCTGGAGTCCGGCTCGGCCCGGGCCGGGCTATAGGAGCGCCCTCTATGAGCCTTCCTCACCTTCCGCCTCTTCCTCTTTCTCCGTCCGGCATTCCCGGGATGCGGCGCTGGGATGCGGCCTTGGGCCGGAGCATGAAGGTGCTGCTGTCCCGTCCGGTCCTGTCCTGTCCGCAGCCAGCCAGGGTCACCGTGCGCGCCTTCATCCCCTTCTGCAGCTCTTCATCGGCCTCCGTGCTCACCTCATCCCACTCTTCATTCTCGTCCCCCTTCACTCACCTTCATCCCCGTGCTCACCTCCCTCCCCTTCCACACATCTTCATTGTCCTCTGCACACTGTAATGCCCTGCTACACATCTTCATCCTCCTCCTCCTTCCCATCCTCACATCTTCATCCCCGTCCAAACGCCTTCATCCCTCTCCTCCTCCTCACACACACACAGACACACACTTGGTCCCCTGCATCCCACCAATCTGCAGAGTCCCTGTTTCTCCCAGACACCCACGCCATGGTGCCCAGGATGGGGATTTCAGCCCATGCCTTTGGGATTTCTCAGGGGAATTCAGCCAGGATCCAGGCCATGGGCATTTCCTCTGAGTGAGCTGATGGGTAGTAACATGCTAAGCCACAGCAGGCTGATCACATAGAAGTCCCTGGCCATGACCCAGCCTGACCATGAGGAGCTGGAGCCCCAAAAGGGGCAAAACCCTCAGCCCCCCTGGCCACTGGGGGCCACAGGCCTGTGCCACAGTGCCCAAAACCCCCAGAGATAAATCAGGGGGAGGAATCATCCCGGCACCCTGCTAGGAGAAGGGATGTTCTTTGCCTCAAATTCCTTCTAGAAACGTATTTTTCTAATTTTCATCATGAGCTTGGTTGTATTCAAGCATTTTGGGACAAGACAGCCAATGCTTCAGTCCGTAAAGTGACAGGCTCAGAAGCATCCAGCGCATTCAGCAATTGTGTGTGATTCATAAAGCCATATCACATTCTTCCACCCTTGGCCTGGTGCTAACTTGTAAGAAATCTGGACCAAAAACTGCAACAAACTGCAACTGCTATTCTCCAAGGGCTGTTCAGAGCCTCGTTACTCATCCCTTACTTGGGCAAAAATGACATTGAGCGCTCCTGGAGATGACAGCCTTAACTGAGTTCATAGGAGTTGAGGCTGAGTAAGGCATGAGCAAACAAGTGTGCATTAGCCCATGAATAAAAACCCTGATCCACAAATGTTTAGGAACACATGTAACGCTGAGCAGGGGAGTGCTGAGGGGTCACTGCTGCTCTGGCCTTGCCATTTGGGCAGGGGTCTGGCTTCAGCATCCCACACAACTGATAGCAATGCTGGAAGGAGTTTGCTCAGGAGTGCAAAGGTTCAAGGCTGGCTCTGTGGTTTGTTTCCATTCTGCCTCTTAATTTTTATTTCTTTCCTTCCTTCAGAAGTCCATAATCCCTGTTTCTGCAATTTTTTTTTTTTTGTCCACTGGTGGGAACAGCAACTTCCTTTCTCAAATTATAATATAAAAGAGCTGCAAGCTGCAACGCCATAAATAATATTTTCTTATGGCCAGAACATCCAAGTCTAGGCAAGACACCAAGAACAGCTACAACATTGTAAAACTCCAACACTTCTCCAGAATGGATTCACTAATTAAAAAATGACTCGTTTTAAAAAGTGGTTGAAAAATATTGGCATTCCCAGTGCTTGCTGCACTGAGAAAGAGCCCATCCTGCAAAGCCACAGCTGAGCTAACCAGCAATGAGTCCCTCTAAAAAATGTTACCAAAATAAATACAAGGGGAGGGGGAGGAAAGAGAAGAACACCTCCTCACAATCACTTATTTAATTAATTAAAGAATAGCCACTTCAAAGCTGGAGGGAGATCCCCCAGGGCTGGAGCCGTGGCAGCTTGCTGGGAACCAAACAGCTCCAGCCCTTCCATTGCTGGACCAGGATGGTCCTCCCTCCCACACCCTCCAGGATGTACCAGCCCTTCCCTCCTCAGGCTGCCCTCCTGTGGGGCATTTGCCTCCTGGAACCCGTGGAAATATCTGTCAGCCCCCTGAGAGAGCAGGGGCTGAGCCTGTGCTCAGGACTGGGTGCATGGAGCCCCCCAAACCCCAAGGGTCTGGGGAAGAGGGAGAAGCAAGCACTTGGAGGAGAGCCCCCATGTCCATTTTTCCTGCTCAGCTCTGGACCAGCATCTCTCCACTCCTCAGCGTGGGATGGGGATGCACCACTGAGAGAGGCACCAGCACTGCAGTGACACTGGTCCTGGCTCGGATGTGCTGCTCAGCAGTGAGGTGGGGCCTTATTTTTTTCCTCCCCTTTGCCTTATAAGCATCTCTACAAAAATAAAACACATTTCCCAGGAGGTTCCCTTGAGGAGCTGACGACAGTCGCCTCTGGCCACTGGCCACACTTTGCCCCTGCACGAGCACTTTGTGGGGTTAAATCCATGCCTGCAACACCAACCCAACTCCAGCACCCCTAAAACAAAGCCTCAGAAACCTCAAAGTCTCACTCTGCAGGGAAAACATCATCCCTGGGGATTGAGGAAACCCTTTCTCTAAGGCATACACACACTTTGGACTCAAACACCATTGATAAGGCTCTTTCTTCTTTTTTTTTATCTTTTCTTGCAGCGAGCATTCCTTTCACACCCACGCACACCCCAGCATCCTCAGCCATTGGTCTGCTGGCGCATCCGTCACACTTTCCGCCGGCCAAAGTAGATACACATTTCAACTGCTTCCATCCCTCATCTCCTCTGGTGCTAACAGCCAGCGCAAACAAAGGGCCCGAATATCCATCGCCCTGTTAAAGTGTTTTCATTTGTTTCTTCTGCCACAGTTGGTTTGAGTTAGAGGGTTTGTGTAAGGGATTTGGGGTGGGCGGCTGATGCAGTGGCTGCTCTGAGATTGGGTGACATTGCAGGGGACTCCCGTGGCAGGGGGTTTGCTCTGCCACGTGCGACGGGCCAGGAAATGTGAGGGGTTTGTAAGCAACAAGGGGCTTGCAATGGAAAATGGAAACGTTTTGGGTGAGGGAGATGGAATAACAGCAGATAGAACTTGGGGAGCTCAAACCCCTCTCTCCTCACCCTTCTTTTCTCCTTGCACTGGAGGAAATGGGGACAAGTTTTAGCTCAACGAGCTCGTCCCGATTTCAAACAGATGTTGGGTTTCAGGCTGGATTTGGGCAGAAAGCTCTTGCTTTCCCCACATTTGCTGGCCATACCTCGCCAGGGACACTGGCCCCAAACTGCTGTGGCTGGTTCTCCCTTTAGCTCACAAGATCTGAGCTCGCTGTGTGGGTAATGGATGATGTCCCACGCTGGCTGGCTTGTCCCCAAGCTGTCCACCTCTGCCTGCCCCACCGCGAGCATCTGTGTGTGAATCATGAAGCCCAGATTCCCCAGCTGGGGAAAATCTCCACTCCCATCTGCAAAGCCACTGGGGCAGATGTTCACCAGTGGTCCAGCAGCAGCTCTTGTCCCTCTGTCACTGTCATCTATCCTCAGCTCCACACAGACAGGCTCAGGCCACGGCGATGTTGCGACACTGCCCAGAGAGGATGAGCATCCCCCTTGCACAATCACATCCATCTCATCCATCTGCTCCTCAGTGTTTCTGCTGCAGCTGCCTCTCAGCTGCATTAACTTGGGGGGCTCAGACCATCCCCAGAATGGGAGAACAACCCATGTGTGTCCTGGGAAGGGAATCCCAAATTGTCCTGGGGTCAGTGTTTGAGCAGAGCAGTGTTTGTGAGAGACACAGCATCAGAGAGCTGAGGACGGTGTTTCAGGGTTCCTTGGCACATCCCTGTTTTTCTCACCACTGAATTAATCAGATTTGGGACTGTGTGTGCAGCCAAATCCTCACCCCATAACTGGTGAAACTGGAGGCATGAGCTGTCCTGCTCCCACTGAGCTGCCTCTCTTCAGCATCTCCCCTTCCCAATGACTCCCTGAAGCTCCCCACCAGTCTGAGACGGGATGGCACCTTCTGTCCACCACCTCTCATGAACACAGAGCACCAGTGAGGCAGCTGTGGGGACACCTGGGGCACGTGAGGTCTGGAGTGGCATCGCAGAGTAAAGGGGCAGTGAGTGTCAAGGGCATGGGGAGCTCGGCGGGGCCTGTCTGGGTGCTGAGCGTGACTCAGCACGGCACCACACCTCATGAGTCACTCCATTGCTTCCTGGTGCACCCTGAGTTTTCTCTTCCAGGTCCCTCCTGGCAGCACTGACCCAGCTGGGCCACCTGCCAGCAATGCCAGCTCTGCCTCACGTGCCTGCCAGCCCTCCTCTGCTGGCACTGTCACCCCTCAGCACGTGCCTGCCTGCTGCCAGTGCCAGGCTGCTTCTGAGGGATCCAAATCCCCAGCATTTTCTGGGCAGTGGGGTGAGATCCAGTGGGTGCAAACACACCACGGGCACCAGCCATCCACTCACAGCAGGGCAAAATGGGGCAAAAGAGGGGCTTGATGCCCAGCAGGCAATGAGCCAGGATGGGGGTCTATAGCTGGGAGCTTACACCTGTGTGTGGGCAGGGATGAGGAAACACAAAGTGAGGAGACCACCTACCCCTTTCTCACTGGGAGACTGAGCATAAAAATACAAACCACAATCAAAAAAACAAACAAACAAAAAAAAAAACCAAAGAAAAAACAAAGAAAAAAAAGAAAAGGAAAAAAGGCGGGAGCAATGAGTTTCCAGGATGTGAGTCCAAGAAACATCTCAAAGGGATGAGATAGGGATTGCAGTCAGCCTCATCTGCTGAATATACTCCCAGCCTGACTGCCATCACCCCAGCCCAGCGATTTGCCCCGAGTTTGCCTGGAGAGAGTGGCTGCAGCTGGATGAGCATCCCACAGCACTCGGCGGGCACCAGGTGCCTTGAACCACCCCAGGAACAATCGTGACTGCAAGAAGGTGGAAACGCAGGGAGCGGAACAGGACAGGGATGCAGGAGCATCCTCGGGGCACTGGCAGGCAGCCCCGGCGGTCCTGGCAGTCCTGGCAGCCCCGGTGCAGGTGCTACTCGCAGGCCAGCTTCCCGTCGAAGCTGGAGAGGGCGATGGCGAAGGCCTGCACGGCGCACAGGGGGTAGTTGTAGTCCATGGTGAAGGCGTCGTCTGCCACGCGCCCAAACTGCATCACGATGTAGTCGGCTGCGGGAGAGGGCTGGGATGGCACCTGTGCACACAGCCGGCCTTTCCCCACGCAAAGGAGCTGCCCACGCACCCCACCCAGACTCTGCCTGTGGCTCCTGCGCTGGCTGATCCCAAAAAGCATCGTTTTCCTGTTGCACGGACTGTGGCACCTTCTGGTCTCTCCAGCTCCCCCTCCCTGGGTGCCACAGCCCCCCAAGGGACAGGGACCCCACTCACCCCACCCCCCCCGGACCGTGGGATCACTGCTGCTGGAGGGCGGGTGACAGGAAATCTGTAAAAATAACCAGGGGCCCTCAAGAGGCTTTTTCTGTCCCGTAACCCAACACCCCGGAGGCCAAGGGCTTCTGACTGCGCCGGACAGGTGATGAGCGGTCGCATCCAGACAGAGCTGCTGCCACCCCTGAGGGACTGTCCCCAAGGCACAGTGCTGAGGGCTGTGTGCTGGGGACAGTGCACTGGGGTGGCCTGGGCTGAGTGGGTGGCCCTACTGTGATGGGGGGCTCAGCACCCCACAGGATCTGTCCTTGCCCCAAATCTGCCTGGCAACAGCAGCCCCACACACTGCCCCCAGCAGTGCCAGGGCCCAAGGGCAGCTCCTGTGAGCTTCACCACTTCATCCCATCTCCAGCAAAGGCAGGCTGGACCCCAGAGCATGAAAAAACTAAACCTCATCAAAAACAGTGGGGCCAGCTCATGAGGCAGTGCTCCCCCACCCTCTCCCCTGTCCCATCCCACCCCTGTCCAGCTTACGGTCACTGCTGTGCACGATCTGGAAATTTTTGACGGAGGCGTGGGTGACCCGGCCGTGGAAATTGAGGACGTAGGACTGGGTCTCATCATTCCACACTGGTGCTTTGTTGTGCAGCTCAATCACATTGTCCATGTTTCTGTTCTGCCATCGCATCAGGAGGCCGTCGTTATCCTGGGGAGGGGCAAGAGGGAGTGGAGCAGAGCTGAGGTGACCCCTCCAGAGCTCTGCCACCTCCTGTGGCCTGTCTGGGGGATGCTCTGTAGCAGTACCCAGCTGGAAATGGGATCTACCATGGAGAAAAAGCAGACACTATGTCTCCCACCTCCCAGGCACACCTTGAATTTCAGGGACACCTGAAAGCCTCTCTGTGCCCCAAGATGGGTAAAACCCAAGGTGGTCCTTTGCAAACCCAGCTCCCAAAGAGTTTCTCCCAGTCTGGCCCCTGACTCACGTTCCGGGGCCGGATGGGCACCCTCTCACAGTCAGCATTCATCCCAGGGATGATGACCGTCATCTTCCGGGGGCCTTTGAACCCTAAAACGTTGGTCTCCTACAAGACAAACCCCGTCTCTAAAACCAGCAATCACCACAGGTTACAGCCTCTCACCGGGGCTCAACAAGGGCTCAGGGGTGGCTCCAGCCCATCCCACATGTCTGCAAGCCCAATGAAGGGGTACAGGGTGGGAGCCCCTCTCTGCTGCCCGGGAGGGGCTCCCTGTGTGGCTGCTCTTACGTAGACCACGGCCGAGAGCTCCTGCCGCACGTTGGACCAGTCGGCGTTGGCCCTGTCGGGGTTCGCACCGTTGTCGAACACGGTGAACCTCGTCCCCATCAGGTTGGATCTGCAGCCAAGGGTGGGACGTGGCTCTGGCTGGTGCCAAGTCCCCTCCACCCCCTCCGTGACCCCTCTCCAGCCTTGGTTTTGGTCTGGCTGCAAACCCCTGGTGCTGCACCCCACCAGTGCTGACCTTCCCACTCTTCCGTCATTTTCTCAGGTTCAAGGCAGCCCTAAATCAGGGTGTCATAGGGTGCTGCCACCACGGGGACCCCCAGCATTGCTGTGTGGCTGCTGGCAGTGCAGGCTGGGACTTGCCAGGTGCCTTTTCTAGCCATGACCTGTCTGCTGGGAGGAACCGGCCAAGCTTGTTTTCCCCTCTCAGCCCCCCACCACTCCTCAGGTCAGACACAGCAGCGGGAAATGCTGAATTTAGTCTCCTGTCTGCCCCAGCCATGGCTTGGGACAGCCTGTAAGCCATGGAGGGGGAAGAGGGTGCTGCAGAAATGGGGTGCCAACAAACTGGGGTGCCACCTCTGCTCCTACCTCAGCTTCCCGATGAAGTTCTCTCCACCCCGTGACAGGTCAGTGGGGTCGATGGAGATGAGGTAGTTGGAGGTTTTGCTCTTCTTACGCTTCCTCCCAGCAAGGAGGAACACCTGGCAGAGCAGTGGGACCATGTGGGAAGGAGACATTGTCACTGCCATCATCACTGCTGTCCCCAGCTCGCCCCCCCAACAAGTCCCTGCCATGACCCTGAGCAAGTCATGAAGATGATCCCCAAAATACTGGCTGCATTATGGGGCAGGAGGGGCTGAGACCAGCCCAGCTTTAGCATGGCTCTCTAGCCACTGTTAGCTCATCATCCCAGGTACCATCCACACGGGGATGAATTGCAGGAGAGGGGAGCAGCCTCATCCAGGATGCACCAACACAGGGGGGCAGGCAAGCATCTCCCCCAAACCCTGAGGGTGCTCCCCGGGATGGATGCAGAGCCCCAGAGGTCTCCATGCCCCCACCCCAAATCACCTTCTTGTCGTTGTCCAAGTGGAGGTAGTAGGTGGGGTAAAGGCCCCTGTCCATGCCCTTCTTGTCCCGTGTCACCCTGCATTTGATGGTCACTCCCTGCGGCGCCGGCTGCAGCACGAACTCCTCCAGGTTCTCCACCTCGATGACAGGAGATGGGGGCCTCTCCTCCTTCTGCTGCTGAGTGAGAGGGGATGGTGAGCCCCAAGCCCCCCTCCTTTCCCAGATAATTTCTCCTTGCTCCCCATCCCCCTGGGCTGTGGCTCTGCAGCTGGTGGCTTTGGGGACAGTGCCGTGGTGGGTCTCACTGGGGGATGCTGCAAACCTCCTGACCTGCCCTGAGGGGAAGAGCTGCTCTTCCCCCATCCCAAGGCACCCCTCATGGCTCTGAGGGGTCTTTCATACCTTCTTTGATTTCTTTGCTTTGCCCTTCTTGTTGGAGTTTTTTTGCACGGTCTCTGGGGTCTCCTCCTCACTCTCAGCCCCTTTGGGAGGAACTGCAGGCAGGAACAGGTAAGGGCACAGAAGGGAGAAGATCCTGACTCCACTGAGCCCCAAAATCCAGCTCAGCATAAACCCATGCCAACATCACTGACTGTAACCCCCTCTTCATAGCCAAGCTCACTGCACCCTCAGAAGCCCTGCCAGAACCCACCACCCCCCAGTGCTGGGCTCTCACCTTTCTTTTTGGATTTCTTCTCCTTTGGGGGGTCCCCACCAGTCTGGAAGAGGGACGCTGGGTTTTTCTTCTTCTCTGACCTGATGGGTTTGGTGCTGGAGTCAGAATCGTCCTCCTCATCACTGCTGGTGGCAGCTGCAAGGGACAGGGGGGACATGGTCACACAGCACTGGGTGCTGCTGCTCAGGGTGATGCCATCAGGCAGCAGGACTGGCTGCCACCCCCTCCTGCTTGTCCCATACCTTTCTTCTTGCTTTTCTTCTCCTTCTTCACCTGGAACACGGACATTGGCTCCTTCTTGGTGCTTTTGGCAGATTTGGCTTTGCTGTCGGGGTCACTCTTGTCTTCTGCTGGGACAGAGGAGCTGATGAGCATCCAGACAGGGGGATGGGAACGGGCAGTGGTGGGGACAAGGAGGTGCCCGGGTCTGAGCAGCAGGAAGGGCTGAGCTGGGGGCAGATTTCACGGGGAGGAGGCGGTGGCTCTGCAGTCCCCTGAGCCCCGGACAGTGATGGGGACGGGCTGCAGGCACCTCCCCCGTCCCAGCAAGGACAGAGGCCAGTGGCAACAGAGCCGAGCTTAAGCCACCCCTGTGCCCTGGGCACTCACCCTTGGGCTTCAGCTTCTTCTCCCCCCCGCCTGAGACGGGCTCTTTGGGAAGCTTCTTCTTGAGCTTTTTTGGCGGGTTTTTATTCTCCACCTCTTCTTCTTCTTCCTCATCATCCTCATCCTCCGCCGGCTCTGCCCAGAGGTAACCACAGCATCAACCAACACAGCATCCCTTGGCAGCGGGGCACCGCAGCCTGTGGTGGGCGAGGAGAGCCCGTCCCGAGCCGCAGTGCCGCTCTCCTGCCAGCCCGGGAGGTGCCCGGGGGGCCCGGCCCGGCCGCGCTGCCCCGTGGGGCGCGGTCACAGCGCGCTCTCGCGGCCGCAGCCTCGCCGTGCGGAGCGCGGGGCCGAGCCGCTTTTCGCCCCAGAGAAATGTCCGGGCACCTAAGTGCCACCTTCCCGGGAGCGTGTCACCCCCTATTCCCCCTCTCGCCCTCGATTCCCAACTCCCGAGTTAAGGCAGTGAGCGCGTCCCTGCCACATCCCCGCTTCTCCCAGGTCTGTAGCTGGGTTTTAGCCAAAAAGCTCTGCCGGGGATGTGCAGAGCCCAGCAGACCCTGGGAGCACCGCGGGCGCTGTTGGGCCATGGTGTGAGGGGACAGGAGTGCCCCGAGCCTGCAGAGGGGTGGGTGTTACCCCCGCACCTTGGGGCTTCTTGGGGCCCTTGGCCGCTTGGGGCCGGGGGGCCGGGCTTTCCTTCTTCTTCCGAGGCTCCTTGGTGAATTTGGAGGAGGGGTCCTTGTCACTCTCCTCCTCCCCCTTCTCTTCCTTCTTCTTCCTCACCTTCTTCACCCCTGTGCGTTTCAAGAGATGCCCACGATGGAGAGTGCTCCAGGTGCGGGATGGGGCCACGGGAGGGTGACACCAGTACTGTCCCCGTTCCCGTGGGAGCCGTGGGGGACCCGTGCTCACCCTGTGCTGGGGCGGGGGGCTCCTCTGCAGCCCCCGCCTCGCTCGGCTTCTTCGCCCGCGGCCGCCGTGGTTTGGCCTCGGGCTCCAGCCCGGGCTCCTGCTTCTTCTTCTTCAGCTTCTGCCCTCATGGACGGTGCTGCAGAGGTGGTGCCAGCCTTAAACACCTTTCCCTTCACAAGGCAACCCCTGCTCATACAGCACCGGGTGCCTTGCTGAAATACAGGCCCAGCGCGGGAGCCAAGGACAGGCTCCGGAAGAGGGACACGGTGACAGCTCCAGGGAGTGACTTACCGTGGGGCAGCCCCCCGAGGAAGGCAGAGGGAGGAAAACAAAGGGCTGTTAGCAGACAGACAGAACATCTGCCCTGGGACAACCCCAGAGAGGAGGGATGTGGTGACACCACGTCAGTGCAGAGGAACAAGTCACACTGTGGCCGTGGGGGGCCTGGCTGGGAGCCACTCTGGCACTGATGGGCACTCTGATGACCTGAGCTGGGACCAGGTACCTAGGGATGGGCAGACAGCCTGGCCTCTCACCTCCATCTCCTCTCATCTCCTCTCACCCCTGTGGGAGGCTCCTGCCCATGGCAAGGAGGTCAGCAGGAGCAGGGAAGCAGGAGGATTAGGCACAGCACATCTAATCCTGGTTAGCTGGGGCTATAAATAACCCTGATTTACCAAACATGGAGTATGTGGGTCAGCACTTGGATCTGGACAGGAGGTATTTGGGGAGTGGGTGTCAGCTCAGGACTCTCAGAAAGTGATCTCAGCAAATCCAGATGCACCACGGCTTCCACTGCCCAACAGAGCATCTTCCCCTCCACAGGGATTTTGCTTCTCCCACAGTCTCCAGGGCAGCGTGAAGGTGTTTTGCAAAAGGTTGGGCCCTGATGGATCCCAGTGGGATCCCAGGACTGCGAATTTGGGGAGGGGGAGCTGGGGGCTCCAAGGAGAAGCTGGGAACTGACCGCTTTCTTCCGTGTCATGAGCTCACACGGAAAAGCTCCTTTGCACCCCTTAATCCCTTAAGCACCTGCGGGGTGGGCAACCACTCCCTTACTTAAAAAAGCCCTTCAAGGAGGAGCTGCTGATTAAAAATTAAATTGGGTGGTGGATGAAACTGCTGCTGAGACCCTTCCAAGGCTGGGGGGCACCTGGGGGCTGTTCCAAAATGCAAGGAAGGGGGGTCTGGCTTTGGGGTCATGGCCTGGGGAAAGTGAGTCACAGTTTACAGCTTAACTGAGGGGCTTAATTAAAGTGTTATTTAAGAACTAGGAACCCTCCTCATGGGTTGCTTCAAAGTGATGGAGGGGGAGATTCAGAAGGATGCACAAAGAAGGGAAGGCTGTGGAATTTTCTCTGCCCACCTACTCTGGAGGGGATTCCCAAAAATCTCATGCCCTCATGGGCTACAGCACCTCAACAGAGCAACCCAACCAGCCCCGAATCGGCCTTGGTGTGGTTTGAGAGTCTCTGATGTCCCCAGCCCCAGGGGACAGCCCACAGCAAGAGGGGGTGGCACATGGGATGGAGGGGAAGGATTTTTCCTCACCTGTTTGGGTTTGTGCTGCTGGGGGCTCCCCGGCTCCTCACTGGGGCTGTGGGGCACAGAAAGAAAAGGGGTGAGGGTTTTCAGCCCTCTACAGACCCTGGGGGCACGAGATTGCCCCGATTTTTGGTCGAGGGGGAAAGGTCAGTCTTTCATTTGGCTCCAGAAACATTTTCCCTGTCTTGACTGGGTCAAGCTTGTCCAACACCATCCTTCCTAACTGGGAGCACAGGACAGGCTCTGCCTTGGCCGAGGGGGACAGCAAGGAGCTTATTTTGGGGATCTCCCTCTAACGAACACTTTCCTCTCTGTAAATCAACGAGTATCATCCCACCAACCCCCGAAGCAAAAACACCTTGATAAAACTGCTCATTAGATTGCATTTAAATTAAAAACAGAAGGAAAAAAGCGCTGGAGGAGAGAGGAATCCTCTGGGGGTGTCCAGCACATCACCCACCCCGCAGATCCCACCCTGCCCCGCCGGCACTCACCTGTCGGCAGCCCAAACTTCGCGCAGGATCTCCGTCTGCAGCGGCATCGCTGCCGGCACTGCCTCGGGACAGCTCCGGCCGTCCTGCCCTGCTCCCTGCCCTGCTCCCTGCCCTGCTCGGCTCCCTGCCCTGCTCCCTGCCCTGCTCCCTGCCCGGCTCCCGGCCCTGCAGCCCCTACCAGCCCAGGGCCATGGGCTCAGGCTCAGCCACAAGAGCCAGAGTGGCCTCACAGCATCGGCTCGGCCGCCTCCGCAAGTCCCTGCGGTGGGAGGAGGAGAGGGGAAAGGAGGAAGAGCAGGTGGAGGAGATGATTGACTTTATTTCTCCTGAAACTCGGTTAAGAGGATTTCAAGGGCTGTCAGCCGGGCTTGCTGAGAGAGCAGCTGGCAGGGGAGTAATCGCAGGCAGAGGGGGCTCTGCAGGAATGCGGGGGGCAATGAGCCCCCAGGGCCGTTTTGGGGCGCACAGGGCTGGGGGGGGGTCCCTGGCAGAGCACAGCCACTCGCTCCAGCGGGCAGAGGAACGGCCCCCTGGCCGTGCTCAGCGTTATCCTCCCTGCTCAGCGTCGGTTTCCACCCAGGAATGTCTGCTCGGTGAGTGACGAGCAGGGTTTGGGCTGTTCCGTGCGCGGAAAGCCCCAGCAGGGGAAGGCAGAGCCCCGGCTCTGAGCGGTGCTCAGGGTTTCTGCACTGACCACGGCTCTGCCCTGCCCCGGTCCGAGTCCCGAGGTCTCTTTGGATGATGTGCTTCATGACCTCCTGCTTTTTACACCGCTTAACGTTTAACTCTTAATATTCCTCCCCGGTGCTGTCGGGTTGCAAAGCCAGACAAGCCAAGTGTCCCCACTGTCCCCACCTTGGCCTTGCCCAGACCACCACTGTCCCCCCAAACCCCCAACCCGTGCTTGGTGCCACTAGATGGCATTTGAGCACTGCACAGAGACCCACCGGCACCGGGAACTTCTCATGACTCCCTACAAAACCCTCCTGGTTTCCCTTTCATCTCTAATCCTCATCTCATTACTCGCACAAATTCAGTTTCTCTTCCAAGGAACAGAAAACCACCAAGCCAAAATAAACCGAAAATCTGCTTAAAAACGGGGAGCAAGCCCAGAAACTGCAAAGCAAGTTGGCTTTTTTTGGTATATTTTTTTCCTGCAGAGATTGTTTCCTATGGAAAATGTGGCTTGGGCTGCCCCCAAAGGACTTTTTTGCCCTGCAAGAAAAAATAAAACCCCCACGTTTTGCAGAGGTCCTGGGTCTTGCAGCAGCCTCCAGGGAGGTGCATCCCATGGTGGTAGAAAACCCAAGACCTGGATGAGCAGCTGGAACAGCCACAAGGATGCTGTGCCACTGCTGGAGCTGGGAAAGCAGAGGGGCTTGAGAAATGATGCTTCAGGTACCACCTGATGGGAGCAGAGAAGAGGAATTTTAACCAATTCTGCTTTAGATTATGGAGGGGGAGGGATAAAAGAGGGGTGAGCTCAGCTTTCTGTTGGCTCTCCACCCTCAGTCAAGGGGCACAAATGACTCCTCCACCCACCCAGCTGACTCCCTGGAAGCCCCCTCCCTAAGGAACATGCTGGAGGTGGGGGGAAAAGCATAAATATAAACCTCCCAGGACAGAAAAACAGCTGAGACCCCCAGAGAGCATCCCCCAGCCAGGCATTTCCTTCACTGAGCATCCTCCAGCCAGGAATTTCCTTCACTGGCTCCCCAGAGAACAATGGCCCTGATAAAAAGGGGCAGCACCAGTCCTTGGAGACACCAATAATTCCTCACCTGCTGGGGTATCTCCCCCTGAGGAACACACACATCCCCTCCCCACAGCCACCCCATTTGCTGAGCAGGATGCAGAGAAAGAGTACTTGTTTTTTTTTTTTTCTTTCCTTTTTCTTTCAGTTGTTTATTTTCAAGCTCCAAAAGGAGTATTATTATAGAGACAGGAAAAATAACAACTGGAAAGCAGTTCTCATGGGGTAGTGACAGTGTCCCTTCAGAATGGAGAGGGCTGATGGCTGAGGAGGCAGCAGCAGCTCTGGTGCAGGGACACGATGCACCCAGGACCCCCTCACCATGGGAAAGCTGCTCAGTGACAAACCCATGGCACCAGCTCAGACCCAGCCACTTCCTTTCTGAACCACGTGTCAACCTGCTCTTTTATTTTCCCCAAGTACAGATCCCAAGTAAGCAATAAAACTCCCATTTAAAGCCAGGAGCCAAGGGATGGCGTGCAGGCTGTGGGTTGAGCGCCTGCAAAGCTGGACAGGCCTTTTCTCTCTAAAGAAACAGGAACCAGCTCCTTCAGAAGGTAAAATCTGTGTGGCCCCCTCCCCAAACAGTGCTTTAAAGACTGATGATGTCCCTGCACCCAGGGGCTGCAGCAGAGGCCAGGTGGGTTCTCATCCTGGCTCTGCACTGCAACCCCTTTGGCCACAGGCAAGGGGGCAGCAGGAGACAAAGCCAATTCCTGTCCCCCAGGGCTGTGCTGGAGACAACCAGAGGAGCATGTCCCACATCCCAGCTCCTCCCAGAGGAGCCAGGATGCTGTGCTGAGAGCGGACACAAAGCTGAGGGAGCTGGCACAAGCTGTCTGGGGAAACCTCCCAAGAGCCAAGAGTTTTAATTTATTATTATTATTATTTCTTTTCTTTTCCTTGCTGTTAAAATGCTATTTGTTCCACGTGCTGTGGTCCCATGGTGTCCTGCCACTCCTGCTCTGCCCCCAGTGCCCCCAGGGCGGTGGGACAGGGTCACTTTTCTTCGCGAGGTGTTTTTTGCTTCCACAATCACACAAACTGTAACAAGCTTTACAAGAAAACACTGGCAAGTCCCAAGGTTTGGCAGCAACCTTTTTCTGTGCAGGCTGAGGGCACGAGGCTATCCCATCCCCTCCTCCTCCATCATACATGTCCTTCAGCTTCTTCACCTCCAGCACCAGGAGTTTTTGGTCCTTTTTCACAAGCCGCCTTCTCCGCTGCTTTTTCCACCCAGGTTTTGCTGGCTGCTTCCTGCCAAACAGCAAATAAAACACACTGAGCTGGAAACAGGAGAGGGAAGGGGCAGGCAAGTGGCAGGGATGCTGGGAATAGGCACAGGCACTAGGAGGGGAGGCAAAATTTCCCCCCACAACTCCCCCACGTCCATCGAACAGTGCAGCTCACACCAGAGGGTTCCGTTTTCTTGACTCAGTGGCTGGCAAAGGTTAAAGCTCACGAGCTCAGGCAGCTTTTGGGGAAGGTGTGGGACCCCTGGGAATGATGTGACCCACCTCAACAGAAGCAGGGCTGTGAGACAGAGTGAGCATGGATGGATGGATGCAGGGACAGAGAAGAGAGGGATGAGGAGCTAAGGCAGCAGTGTCAGAGTGAAGATACAGGACTGAGCCATGGGTGCAGCACGTCCAGAGGGTGCAGGAGAGGAGAACTAAGGCACAGGGAAGCCTTCTGCCTGCCCCAGCAGTGCCTGTGTCCATCCCAGCTGGCCACACAAGCCAACCACAGTGCCAGCAGCTGGCCAGGCCAGCCCCACTCCCTGCCCGAGGCAGTTGCCCCAGCACGCTGCTCCCTGGGGGCTGCACCAGTCACTTAATCCAGAGCCTCAGCCTCCAGACACTGGTTCAGAAGAGATTATACTAAAAATGACCCACGCAGATGGCTTGCAAAGCTGTGTCCTCTCTCATTACAATACACTGGGTTTTGTTCAGTGGAATTTTGGATGAGAGCCTGCTCTGAGGCAGCGATCCCTGTGCCCGAGCAGAGGAGCAGGTATTGCCTTACCAGCCTCAGGAAACCCAAACTATCATGTCTCAAAATACCCCTGCCAGAGATGGAATGATACTTCATTTTACTGTGACCAGGAGTTCATCAACAGTCACTAGCTGGGAGCAGGAGAATTAAATACCAGTGCTGACCATGTTATCAGCCCCTGTGAGCTCCCACTGCAAAGGCTGTTATTGATCATTGAGCACCTGATGGCAGCATCTGCACAAGAGAGACCAAGAAGTAAAACACTTCTTCCCACTGCAGCAGGCTCTGTCCCTGCATCCTCAACCTGATCTATAATTTAATTTGGTTTAACCCATCTCTTTTCATCATAAAGCATCCCTCAGAACAGCCCTAAAGCAAACCTAGATGGCCAAAAATGAGCACCACTCACCTTTGCATCCCTCTCTGCAAACTTTGTGAACATGTTGGCGTAGATCCTCCGGTCCCGCTCGTTGTGTTCCTTGGTTTTCTTCTGGCACACAGAGATCTGGGATTTTGCTGCTTTGTTCTGTGGATTCACTTCCAGCACTTTTTGAAAATCACATTTTGCCAGCTCGAACTCGTTCATCAATAACCTGGCTTCACCCCTCCTGTACAAGCCTTTCTCATTGTCCTGGTCCAACCCCAGAGCCTGGAAACACACACAGCTCTCTGTTAACATCTCAGAGCTCTCCCAGGAGATCCCCTACAGCTGAAGCCTCCTCAATAAATCTGTCAAAATTAGGACAAGGTGGCTTCAAATCTCCAGAGTACTTGCATCTTGCTCAACAGAAATTGCCTCATCTCCATCAGCACTTGGCAGATCATTAATATAGTTTTATTATCTCTCCTAGCTTAAAATACCCCTGAGTGTGGCACTCAGTGGGAGATAAACCCACAGGCAAGAGATCAGGTGTAAAGGCTAAACCCAAGCCCTTTTGTCTCCCTGTTTAAGCAATGACATTATTTTCCTTTAGTAAAAGCCATATATACACCTCAGGCATGATTTACCTTTTAGACTAACAGAAATATCCCATATATTTCCCATATACAAGATGCTTAAATCTAAGCCTTTTATAAAAGAATTCAGAATTTCCTGACAAAGACAAGATCAAAGATCTTTTAGGGACTGGCAAAGCCCATCCCACCCCTTGGTGGACTTGGAGATCTGCTGCAGCTCCACAGAGCTTGCCTGTGTCACACCCAGAGCTGGATAGATCCAAACAGCATCCAAGGTCCTCAGCCTGCACAAATCCATTCACATGGGTCTGGCTTTGGAAGAAAAGCTGCTGTAAATGCGTGCCCAGGTGGATTTTGAACCCCCAAAGGCTCTTGTGGTGCTGCAGTCTCCAAACATCCACAGGGACCTCCAGGTGCAGAAGGGATTCCACCACCCCACTGCTGCTTGGAAATTCCTTCTTATATGAAAATAAATTTTTAAAAAACCCCCCCACCAAACTCCCAGTGAGGATTTTCAGGAGAAGAGGATGCTCCATGCCCTGGGCTCGTGCAGCTCTACCTTGTCACAGCACTCGACAGCCTTGGCGTACTCTCGCAGCTTCAGGTAGCACATGGCCAGGTTGAGGAAGGCAGCCAGCAGGAAGGAGTCAGAGGCTTTAGACTCCTTTTCAGACAAGCCATACTCCATTTCCAGCCAGGACACAATCTTCCCATACTGAATCACTGCCTGCAGGTACTTGCCTTCCTGAGAGGAGCAAAAAAAGAGGCTCAGCCTGCCCCTGGAATCCCCCTGAGCAGGTGACAAGTGTCATGTGGGGTGCTCAATAAATAAAGGAAAGGAGGAGGATCCCAACTCCTACAGAACCAGCAGGCTTGGGAAAAGCTGAGTCAGAACAGTGGGGAGCTGGGATGCCCCAGCTGGGAAGGGGAATGCAAAGCCCCTGAGCATTGGCCCCAGCCTGGGAAGGGTTGGATCTGCTGTCCTGCTCTGCAGGGAGCACACACAGCCAAGGCAGTGCTGGGAAAGGATGAGACTTCTCAGGGAGCATCAAGGACTGGGAAAAAGGCAGAGGGAGGGCAGGACTCGCTTTCCCCAGCCCTGTCTGAGGGCAGATGTCTTCTCTGACACAGGTGGCTGCCAAATTCAGTCCCAGCTCCCCCCCGTGCCTCTGCCACCCCCCAGGTTCACAAACCTTGAAGTACATCGTGCCCTTCTCCTTGACCACGGCTGCCTGCTCCAGCTTCTCCTTGGTGTCCATCTCCCACGACTCCTTGGCCTGCAAAGGAACCCTTGGAGCACTCCCAGTGGAGCAGAGCAGCCTCCCCTGCCCCAGCAGGACCGTGCCACTCTCTGGGACAGCGTGGTCACACTCAGGCTCATCAGGGCTGTACCACAAAGCTTTGGCCAGGGTGATGGCACAGGAAGGGGACCCATCCAGGGATGTGCAAATCCCATGGATTTCTCCTGCATCCCATCCCCAGCCTTCTCATGGGCACAGCCAAGCTCCACAGGGCTGGCTGGATGCACCAGCTTTTATCTGTGCAGCCCAAGGGGAAAAAAAAAGAGGAAAAAGGAGAAAAAAAGGGAATAAAGTAAAGGAAAAAGAAGAAAAAAATGAGAGAAAAGGAAGAGAAAAAGGAGAAAAGTTAGGAAAAATGAGAAAAAAAGGAGAAAAAATGAGGAGAAGAGGAGAAAGAGAAGGAAAAGAGAGAAAAAGGGAGAAAAATGAGGAAAAAAAAGAAAAAAAGGAGAGAAAAAAAGGAGGAAAAATAAAAAATAAAATTAAAGTACAAAAGGACAAGGTTAGGAACAAATAAGAGACCCAGCCTTGGACCTCAGCCACAAGAATAAAACAAACCAACAGAGAAGAACAAATTAAGAACACGAAGCTCCTTGGTGACGTGTCCACTTCAGCAGGGGTTGGGCTGCAGACAGGCCAGGGACAAAGGCTGGAGGCTACACAGGCCCTGACCTTCTTGTAACCCTGGGAGGGGCTGGAGCACCTCTGCCCTCACCTTCTCGAAGCTCTTCAGGGTCACCTCGTACACGAGCTCCGCATTGCCCTGGATGCCGAATTTTGGCTTCCCAGCCTCGCCAAAGCCGTACCTGCAGGGCAGGAGGAGGCACTCAGGGAGGGGGGAAACCTTCAGCTTGGCAGTGCTTGGCCATAAATGCAGACCCAGGTTGCCACCCACAGCTTTCTAACATTTTGGGGCCAGGGTGATGTTGTTCTCCATGAGCAAAGGTCCCTGTGGATGTACAATGCACGTATTGGGAATCATCCCTTCTCTGGCTGCAGCTTTTCACCAGCCCTGGTCATTCCCACAGAGACATTTTCATCTCAGACACTGGGCTTGGATAAAGCCTTTTCACTTGATTTTTTTAAAGCATCTCAATATTCCTGTTTAAATGCCACTGGTCACTCTTGCTATTCCTGCTGGTGTTCCCTGAGACTCTGCTGGATTTTCAAGTGCTGGAGGCTGAGACTCACCCAGCATCCCTGTGGAGAAGCTCCTTACCGTGGGCTGAGGTAGAGGATGCAGTGCTCTCCCCTCTGCATCTTCTCCAGGGCCTTGTCAATGCCGATGGGGATGTCGTGGTCCTCCCCTTCGCCCACGACGAATTTCACATCCTTGCAGTCGAACCTGCGGCCGCCACAGAATCCCTCCAGGTGAACTGCAGAGGGGCAAGAGGATGGCACCCACAGTCACCCAGACCTTGGAGAAAGGTGGCCTCCAAAGTGCCTCAGAAAGCATTTTATAAAGCATCTCTCCCCAAACTCAGCAGAGCCTGGAAGAGGGGTGACACTGGGCTGGGGGCAGCCTGGAGAAGAGGGGTGGGGAGGGCTTGGGAACACTGCTGAAAAGCAAGGCAGGCATATCTCTTCTAACCAAGGACCAAACAACAGATAAACATCGTGACTAATATGTTCCCCTCGTTCTCAAGTGCACGAGTCAAGTCTTACTGGAACTGGATATTGCTCCTGGCACGGTGCCACGCTGAGTTTATCACGGTGATTACAAATCTTCTATACTGTGCTATACTGCCTTGACTCCTACCTCGAAAACAAGGCCGTGTTCTCCCGACTCTGAGAACTCAAAGTACAAGATAAACTTTTTTATTTTTAATCTTCAACCAGGAGCCGTGCTGTTCCAGCCCCAGACGTTGGCAGAAGCGCAGCCAGAGCGGACACTGGGTACCTGGCACATTCACCACCTGGCACTCCTGGCTGGCTTTCCACAGCAAGATTATTCTTTATTTATTCAAACCTGAAGATGTTCCAGGCTTTGGGGACGCTTTTACAGCCCTTGCATTCTGCTTGCAGGGTAAAAGGCATACACACATGCAGGCAGGCAGCAAGTGAAAGCAATTTCACAAGGAACTCCTACACACCGTTAAAAAAATAAAAACCCAAAACAAACAAACAAATAAACAAAAAAAGCTTTTTAACAGGAAAACTTCACAACTGTGCTTAAAGGTTTTGCAGCCTGCAAAGACATGAGCTTTACCTTTGCTTGGGGGTAGTAGAATGCAACCTGAGATGCTGCAGGGCACTGAGCATCCCGCTGTGGTGGCAGGGGAGAGGCAGGACAAGCTGGGTACCAGAAACAGCTGTGAGGGTCTGGGCTCAGCATAGGAGAGCTGCAGGCTGGGCTGAAGGAAATCCATGTCCATCCCCTGCCCTGGGACCTACACAAGTCCTTAGGATGAGAGGCAGGGACCAAGCCAGACCTGGCAGCCCCATTCCAAGAGCGGATCCAGCCCTTGGGCATTACACGCTGCCCATAAGGGAACCCAAGGATGGGTCCCTCACTCCAGGGACACCAGGCTCTGCCTTGTCACCCCACTCCTGCCACCAAAGCCACGCTGGGACTCCAGCAGAGTGTGCTCAGGTGCTTGCCAGCTTCCTGAGACACAACCTGCATCCACCACTGGTGCACAGTGACCACGGGGGTCAGGCTGCTGGGAGCTCACCCAGGACAAAAGGCAAATCCAGCTCCTCCAGGGACAACCTCTGCTTTTTCACTACCCAAAACCAAGCTGGCTGGTTCTTTAGGCACAAAAAATGTAGAAAATTCTGCCTAAGCCCCAGGTAACCCAGGCACTCCAATGCACTGTGCATCTCCCTGCACATTCCTAGTGAGAACAAATCCATAATCCCTGACCCCAAAAGTAGCACTACAGCTCCCCCAGGTCCCACAACCCTTGCAGGATAAGGTGGTGATGGGAAGATCTCACTTTAAAACAGGATGCACAAGAGGATGTCCTGATCCTTCCTTCCAAGAACAGTTTTTTCTCCATTTTAATTGCACAGAAAATACACCGGGCAAAGGAGGGAAAATCTCTGCTCGGGTTTCCAGGAGTGGGTCAGCTGGTTCAGCTGCTCTTGGATTACAGAGAAAAAAAAGTCACTGAAGGAACATCACTCCGGTTGCAGCTCTGACTTATTGTTCTCTCAGTGCCTGCAGCGATTTTGTTTTTGAAGAGCTGAGAACAGAGTGTACTGAGTGCGGCTGGCACACGAACTTGATGTGCTGACAGCAATTTGTACTCAGATTAAAAACGGAGAAGGAGGAGGGGTGGGGGGGGAAAGGATGTAACAAAAGCTGGAATGCCAGATTTCAACTGCAGCACAGGTTTGAGGGACCAGAAGTGGGATTTAAGGTCTGTAAAACTTAAAGCCTATAAATCCTCAGAGGTACTTGCTCCTGGAAATGTGGTTTCTTCCAGCTTAATTCTGGCACCTCCCAAAATACACAGCTGAGGTAAACCATCACTGCCGTGTCCCCAGAGCTGCTGTGCCACCCCCAGCACAGTGACCACCACTCAGACAGTAGAATCTGAGTCAAAATCTCATTTTTCCCTAAAAGAGATCCCTGTTAGAAGAACCAGCCGCCCAAAGCTGTGAGATTTATAAGCTCTCACAGCTCAGATTCAATTTCTCAGTGCCTAAAGGGACTTTAGGATCTTTGTGTACAGGAGGCTCTGGAATTAAGAAAAGAAAGTAAATGCCTCCCATTTGGAGTGAGCTCTGGGGGTGTGTCTGAGTGGTTCCTGGGAGGGAAAAAAACCCAAAGCCCCAGTGTGCATTCCCCTGTCCAGCCCCATGAAATGTCTGCTCCAGAAATGGGACCAGAAGAAGGAGAGCCCAATGGGATGTGATCTCCTCATCCTCCCATCTCAGCTGAGACCACCTCAGCCTCAGTAAACCCCTTGTAATATTTTCCTTCCCCCCACCATCAGCAGCCTTCTGGCCATAAGGGAAGGAAAAAGCCCCATTCTGTAAGAGATGTGGTGAGACCCCCCCCAAAAATACCATTATCATTGGAACAAGGAGGCCAAAGAAACTGCTGAGTGCCCAAAATACTTAGCAAGTGTCGAGGGAGGACAGCCTGGCAACTGGTGCTCTGGAGGCAAGGCAGAGCCAGGGGTTTTGGCAGGTGGCACATCCCAGAGCCCCCTGGACACTGCAGTGGGATGCAGAAGGGTCAGGGGAGACGGCAGAGCCCTGAAACTCCATGGGGATTTGCTTCCTCCATCCTCCCCTCAGCTGCTGCCTGAGCTTTTCCTGGGCTGCTGGTTTTCCACCCAGCCCTGCAGGGCAGCAGCTCAGCCAGCACAGGGGCCAGCCAAGGAGAGCTCAGAGCAGCATCCCCAGCCCCTCTCCATCCCATCTGGCCTCCAATGGACGTAACTGCATCCCACCAGGAGACACCTTCAGCCTGTGCAGTGCCAGCAGCTCCTTGCCAGGGATCAGCTCAGGACAGGCTGATCCCTCCAGTTGTCCCACAAGGGCCCAGCACTCACTCTCCACGGTAGCACCTTCATTAGGGTTGGAGTAACCTTCTCCCTTCCTCTTGATCCTCCGGATTATTCCTCCATCCTCAAACAAGTCCTCGCCTTTGAAGTCAAGCAGCTCGACCTAAAAAATAATAAAGAAAAAGTGGGCAGAGCGTAGGGAGGGGGAAAGGAGAAGAGAAAAACAGCAGAAGAGCCACAAAGCAGCAGTTCATCCCCTGGCTGGAGAACCAAGCCAGCTAATTCTCCATTCAGCTGACGAGCAGAAGTTGCCCATAAAACCCAGATCCAAACCACAGCATAATACACACGATTTATTAGAAACTGGGACACATCCAGTACCTGAAGCATAACACAAAGTAACAGCAAAAATAAGTTTATTGAACCTGTAAGGGTACAACCCAGCTGCTGCTGGAAGATGTTGCAGAAGTCACCCAGCGTGGGCAGGAGCTTCCCCTTCATCCTCGGACAGGACCAGCTCTGACCCTCAGCTCAGTCCACACTCCACTTGGAAGGACTGAGCTTTAATTTAGGACAGACTCCCTCCTCCTGCCNTAATTTTTAAATTTTTATTTCTGAGCTGGCTGGCAAGGCAGAAAGGGAGCCAATTTGCTCATCCACACACCAGCTCACCAGCATTACTTGCCTCGAAAAAGAGGGTGGCATTGGAGGGGATTTTGGGGGCACTGCCAGCAGAGCCGTACGCGTACTCGGGTTTGCAGAGCAGGTAGCAGATCTCTCCCCTCTTCATGGTGGCCACCCCAATGTCCCATGCCTTGATTACCTGACCTAGGAGAAAGGCAGATGTCAGGCAGAAGGGAGCAACCAGCTCAGAAGGAAAACCAGCCTGGGTGTTGCAAGGATGGCACCCAAAAACCCCCCATATTCACAAGTCACTTAAGGCAGGGCTGACACTGTCCAGCTGTCCTGCAACACTGTCCAGCTGTCCTGCAACAGGGTCAGTTGATGCTCCTGCCCCAGGATGATCCCACCCTCCACCATCCCATGGATGGACACCCCTGGACCAGCTCACCCTTGCCCAGGCTGAAGATGAAGGGCTCGTTCCGATCGCGGCTGGAGTCGAATTTTTTCCCGTTGGCCAATTTCCCTTTGTAGTGGACATAAACCTTGTCTCCAATCATGGGAGACTCATCTTCAGTCCCAGGGCGCTTAATGATCTGAGAGAGAGAAACCACCCATGAGCTGGGGCCTGGGATAGCTCAGGATGCCTATGGAGGGGGGGAGAGATACACACACACATGCATTTACATAAAAATATATATATACAAATGCAGTGCTGCCCTAGACAGCAGGAAGGCTCAGGGGGGGAGCTACTCAATTTGCCCCTAAATTTGCCCTTCCCCAGCCCCTAAAACCAAATCTCAAAGTGGAGCCACAGCAATGGAGCTGGCAGGGCTGGGAGCAGAGACCAGCCNCCAAGTGAGCCCTGCCCAGTCAGCACGCTGTGCCAGAAACTTAACTTTCCTCCCCCCTCCCAGCACTAATGGTTTTTTAGCACCCGGAGGCATTTCCCAGCTGCTTTCTCCTTCCCTTGTGCATGTTGAAACCAGGAATCTGCCCACTCCCCGCCCCAGCACCAGGACTCTCCTCAGCCCGAGTTTCAGTCCCAGCCTTCCAGCTCAGACACACATTTCTGAGAAAGCCCTGGCAGCAGTTCCTGGAGCAGAGGGACACGTTTCAGGAATCCAAGCTGGTTTGGTTGTGGTTTTTTTTTTTNTTGGTTTTTTTTTTGTTTTTGTTTTTTTGTTGTGGGTTTCTTTTTGCTGTTTGGGCTTTGACTTTTTATTATTATCATTATTAATTTTTAAATTTTTATTTCTGAGCTGGCTGGCAAGGCAGAAAGGGAGCCAATTTGCTCATCCACACACCAGCTCACCAGCATTACTTGCCTCGAAAAAGAGGGTAGCATTGGAGGGGATTTTGGGGGCACTGCCAGCAGAGCCGTACGCGTACTCGGGTTTGCAGAGCAGGTAGCAGATCTCTCCCCTCTTCATGGTGGCCACCCCAATGTCCCATGCCTTGATTACCTGACCTAGGAGAAAGGCAGATGTCAGGCAGAAGGGAGCAACCAGCTCAGAAGGAAAACCAGCCTGGGTGTTGCAAGGATGGCACCCAAAAACCCCCCATATTCACAAGTCACTTAAGGCAGGGCTGACACTGTCCAGCTGTCCTGCAACACTGTCCAGCTGTCCTGCAACAGGGTCAGTTGATGCTCCTGCCCCAGGATGATCCCACCCTCCACCATCCCATGGATGGACACCCCTGGACCAGCTCACCCTTGCCCAGGCTGAAGATGAAGGGCTCGTTCCGATCGCGGCTGGAGTCGAATTTTTTCCCGTTGGCCAATTTCCCTTTGTAGTGGACATAAACCTTGTCTCCAATCATGGGAGACTCATCTTCAGTCCCAGGGCGCTTAATGATCTGAGAGAGAGAAACCACCCATGAGCTGGGGCCTGGGATAGCTCAGGATGCCTATGGAGGGGGGGAGAGATACACACACACATGCATTTACATAAAAATATATATATACAAATGCAGTGCTGCCCTAGACAGCAGGAAGGCTCAGGGGGGGAGCTACTCAATTTGCCCCTAAATTTGCCCTTCCCCAGCCCCTAAAACCAAATCTCAAAGTGGAGCCACAGCAATGGAGCTGGCAGGGCTGGGAGCAGAGACCAGCCCATGGCTGGTGGATAAACACCGTGTTCCAAACCTGCAGCGAGTGCAGCTCCACTCGCTCTCTGCCCGTACACATTTTACTCACAGGGGTGTGTCAGTTCACTACTCGCTCCTTGTCAACACTTTTTTCTGAACGCTGCAGCCGGGAACAAGCAGTTCTCAAGCTGAGGATGGAGCAGGGGAGGATGCTATTCTTGGAGGAAAGGTCCTATTCAAGTGGAGAAGTGCAAGTGCTGGGGAGCAGAACTATCCAGAAACGGCCCTGAATACGAAAAAGGGGCTGTGGAGCAGACTGGATGACCTCAGTAATGTGCTCTTTCTAATGTTTGTGAGTCACACACAGAAAGGCTTTGTGGATTTACAGCTAATAATCTGATTAGGAACACAATAGCAGTGAAATTCACGGAGCAGCCTGGGCCCACCAGCCTCAACCACCACTCCATCCTCCTCTGCTCTAAGAGATGCTCATCCCCTTTTGCCTTTCAGATGAAAGAACTCAATCCTACAGCCCTGGGATTGTGACCCTGAGGGCTCTGGGTGCGCCCCAAAGTGCAGGAAGGCAGGACACCCCCAGCACATCCCCCTCACCTTCAGAACCCCTCGGTCTTTGGAAGGGGTGATGTCCTCCCCACGCTCAGCCAGAGCCGCTGCCTGCACCTCCCCTTCACTCTTGGTGGCCTCATCAGTGGTCATGGTCTCCTTGGACCTGGGGGGACACAGCACAGCCCCCGTCAGCCTGGCAGGACCTCGGGAGGTGGTGGAAGAGGAAAGGGTTTGTCATCCTGCATGGAAAGACAATGCACAAGCAAGTATTTTCCCCAAAAATTAAAGCAAACCCAACACTAAAAGAATCCCAGCTATTTGGGTGGATAAAGAGAAAACTCACAGCAAGAATCTGAGGAACTGGGGGTTTTTGGGCAAACTGCTGGAGCACTGTGCTCCCAAATGTCACCGCATAAGCAGCCAAGGTGCCAGAAAAGCCACGTTTTCCATTGAACACAGACTTTTTCCAATGGTTCCTGGTGAAAAAAAGAATTGCCTACGGTTTCAAAAACATATTTCCTGATGATTTCCTTCAGACCATGGGGCTATTTTGGTAGCTGCACTGCTGGGCGACACATCATCAAGGAAACATGTGACGGAGAATTAGAAAGCGATGGGTTTTTTAAGACATAAACCAGATCTATTAAAGCCACTCTAATTGCGAAACTTTCCCACAGTCTTCAGCGTGGAAGCTGATGTTAACCAGCAGGAGAAATCATTCATTTGGGGGATTCAAAAAGAGGAAAGAAAGGATGTTTTCAGCTCCAAGGACAGATAAGTCGTGCTGCAAGAATTGCGTTCCTCGCACCCGGGTGGAAAGGGAAGGACTGGAGCCCGGCCCCCCCCAGCACAGGAAGCCACCGAGACACAAAGAGCCCTGAAATGGAAGAAGCAAAGAGAAAAATAAGGGAACTACTTGTTGCAAGGCTCAATTATCACAGTCTTTGGGGTGATATTTAATGGGATTCTGCGTCTGCTCCCTTTCCTCTGCGCTGCTGAGGTTTCAGATGGGAACATCTTAAAAAAAAAGCATTTAAAAAGCAAAGCAACGTGTGGTGAGACCCACTGTCTCACAGGTATTTATTGGAAAACGTGCCTTTGGAAGAAAGGTGGTGGTGAAGCACTGGTTTATCCAAAAGGGTGATGGATGCCCCAGCCCTGGAAATGTTCTGGGTGAGTTTGGACCGAGCCTTGAGCAACCTGGTCTAGTGGAAGTTGTCCCTGCTTGTGGCAGGGGGGCTGGACTAGATGGCCTTTGAAAGGTTCATTCCAATGCAAACCATTCCATGATTTGATGATTTGGGTGCTGGGATGGTCTCCAACCCACCACAGCCCACACTGCCCTGCCACCACCACAGCCTTCCTCTTGGAGAGGAGTGAGGAGGTGGTGGTGGTGCCCATCCCACCATGGGCATGGCCTCAGCACCCAGCACCAGCTCAGCTGTGCAGCACCAGGGACACAGCACCCATAACCCACCCATAAGGACCAGGAGAAGCCCAAAAAGCAGGGAAGCTTGCCCAAGAATTTCCACCTCCCGGGACAGAACCTCCTCAGGTCCACCAGGCAGCCACCGCTGGGATGCAGGAGACGGACAGGGAGGTGCTGGCTCCAGCTCTCTGATTGCTAAATCCCACCAAGAGACATCTAAAAATACACCCTACGCATCCTTCTCATTATTTTTCTACGTAAGCAATTAGAGGAGTCATCCAGGGAAGCCGGCCAAGGCGGGCGGGAGGGGAGACGCTCTGCGTCAGCAGCACTGGGAGGGATGTAGCACACAGCACCCAGCCATTAAGATGTGGTCCACGTTATGAAAGAGCTCCAGACTTCTGTGTCCAGCAGAAACAGCTCCAAGTAGGTGAGAGAAAAGAGTGCACTGCTCCTGGTTATCTCCTGTTTGGAGTGATAGGAGGAGGTTGGCCGAGGGCCAAAATCCCAATTGGTTTGAAGCAAACAGTTGCAGGGCAAAGAAAAAATAAAAAAAAAAGGGTATTTGCTACTCCTTGAGGTTTAAATAGTGAGCAGGCAGGGATGTCACTGAGAGCACAGCTTGCTGGTGGTGTCAGAGCCTGAATCTTCTTGTTTATGTACTCTGGATACAGGGAGGGCATTAATTAATTCCTCTGTGCAAAGGCCCCTGGGTGTTTCTGACACCCCAAGCACATCCTGCTTTCCCATTGCTCCTACTACACACAAGATTAATGCTGTAAGGCTGCAAATGAAGCCAGGATAAACCATCCTCCCTCCTGTGAACATCCACACTGCTTCATTTCCCTGGGATAGAAACACGGGTGGGTCGGAACAGCACAGAAATAAATAAAAACAACCCTTTTCATTTCACAATTCCCTCTCCACACAGGTGCTGCTGTCTCCCAACACAGAGAAATAGGTGAAAATTCAGAGGGGAGAATGGGATGCAGATGTCTGACCCCAGGCTGAGGACAGACAGGTATCACACATGCTAGGGTTTCACCAAGCCACGGTTCCCAGAAATCGGCATACCGGGAATTTGCCAGCTCCAAATGGAAACTTCGTGTTGCAGATCCCTCCCAGAGGCTCTCAGGAGAGGAAAGGGAGGGGAAAGAGCAAGGCTGGGCAGTGTTTTGAGGGGTCTCACCTTGCCACCATGCAATTGTTGGAGAAGGTTGGAAGGTCCAGGGAGAGTCCAGGCCCAGAGACACAGCAGGGAAATACCTGGTGAGAAAAGGGGAGGGACAAAAAAAATGAGGATGAAAAAACCATATGTGCTTTATTCTAAAACAGGATTTCAGGACTTAAGAAGAAGGCAGAACAGAGCAGTTTTGAGCCACAGATCATGCTCCACCATGCTCAGAGAGGGGTGATGAAGACCATGGCCAAAACCTGTTTGGACTTGCTGTTCCCACAAAACAGCATCTTGCCATCAGCTTTAAAAAAATAAATAAATCAAGGCTATATCCTGTCCAATTGTTTCACTGGGATGAAAATTAACAGGATGAAAAAATAAGAATTGGTTGCTCTGGGATTTGTTTGTTAAGACCCACTTAGCACAAAGCACTTTCACTTCCACGGCACCACAACAGCCCTGAAAGCTTTGGATTGCAACACAGGAGGGAGTTTCTTGAAAATGCAAAGGTCAGGCTTAAAAACAACACATCTTAAAAGCACAGCAGGGGGATGTGGGGCCCTGGATCCTGGTGAGCATTGCCCCAAATCCCAGCCCCTGAGCTGGGCAGCAGCACAGAGCTGCACATGCATCCTCCAGCCCCAGCACAGACTGGTAATGAAGAATAACTCAATTAGTGCAGCAGATGACTCTCTCCACTGTCCCACGGTGGATCTGCTTCCCCTTCCATCACAAGAACCACTTTTTTCTAATAAAACCCCTTCTTGCTGAGCAAGCGGTGCCTGTGCAGCAGGAGAGGGAAGACCAGAGCAGTGATTTTCCCTGGGGTGGGTGTTTTAAGACACCTCAGCCAGCCTGCTGAGCAGAGGCCAAGGAGGATGATGGAAATGAGTTAAAATTGGGATTGCTAACAAAATGTGACCTTCTTAAGATGGACAAGCAGCTCCACATAATCCTCAGCTGCATCCCAACACATAAGGACATACCCAGATATCCTCACATTCATACATCACTATTAATTAATTAATTTTTTTTTCTTTTTGTCTTTTTTTTTTTCAGCCCTGGCCATTCAACTCTCTCCCCCTCCTTCAAAATAAACAGGGAAGCCATAAAATTGAAACTATTGTTCACCAGCTAAGAACACCCCTGGATCAATTTACTTCCTAACGTGCACCTTGTGCAAGCAGCCAACCCTGGCAGGCTGGGCATGGCAACTTCTATTCAAACAAAAAACCAAAATGCAAACAGAGCTGCTTTCATTGCCCAGCACCCTGACAAGCCCCCGCGGCACCCAGGGTGAGCCCTGATGCACAATCCCCTCTCTCCTTTATCCACAGCCAGTCCCTGCTGCAGGGTGAGCACCATGGAGAGCCTGGTACCAAACAGTGCCACCCATCCCTTGGGGACACCTCAGTGTCCCCAGAGGACCACGAGGTGTCTGCCTATCACCAGAGAAGCAGCAACAGGGGTAGGTTCTCAAACAATTAATAGGATAACAAATAACTGAAATACAGCAGTGGATGTTCCCATCACACTTGCTTCATCATTCTGCCCAGATAATGCTTTGAAGCTTCTGAAATGGTTTTATTTAAGATTCAAGTCATAAGTAAATCTATTTTTTTTTAAATATGTGGAAGAAGAGGCTGTTCCTCAGCTGCAGTGAGAGGAACAAGTGAGCAGGATGGGTCACTAACCCCTGCCAGAATAAATATCTCAGGCCAGAGCAAGATGGGTTCAGTCTCTCTGCATCCCCTGGAGTGAGGTGAACACTCCCTGTGCCAGCAACACACAAAAGACTTTCAGAGAGGAGTGGTTTTATCCCCCCCAGTTTACAATATAAACCCATTAAAAATAATCTGGCTCTTTTGCTGGTTTTTAGCAAGGAAATGCTCACTTGGTGGTTTTCCCAGGTTGCTTCCAAAAAAATAAAATAAAAATCAGAGGAATAAAGCTCCTTTGAAGTCTCTTGTGAGCAGCCTGTGGTCCATCCCCTCCAGAGCAGGTACCCAAGGGACACAACACCCTCCATTTTCAGTTAAAATGCAATTAAGGGAAAAAAAATAGCATTTTCTTTTTTCCCTCCCTTATTTTGAAGGACAAACTTATGCTGGGGAAAGCAAAACCCACAGACTTTTATGGGCAGCTGCAGTCCCCAGGGGAGGAGGTGCTGGGGGCAGGATGAGGCTGAGGATTTTACACTCTGCAGCTCCTTTCCCACCTGCCCCCAAAGCCACCCCTGGCCCCAGCAAGGGTTTCAGCTGCTTCCACCACAAAAATCACAGCAGGTCTCTGCCACGAACACTGGAAAAAACAGGAATATCCAAAGTCTTTGCTCTGCATCAGCAGAGAGAGGCACCAGCCTGCACCCATCCTGCTCCTGGGAGGCCAAAACAGCTTTTGATGATGGCTAAAACAAAATAATTAAAGAAATATATTAAGTGTATAAACAGCTGTTCCACAGCAGCCTGAGCATCTTGGGAGATGCCTGGCAGAAAGGCCAAGCATCCTAACAAGCTCAGAGGCCAATATCTAGAGGCACATAACAGTGGGGAATGCAACTTCCTAAAGCTTTCATAAATTGGGATTATGTAACTGGACAGGAAAAAATATAATAATATAGCCAAGCAGGTTATATAAACCATCTGTAAAATGTGAGAAAGTACTTGACATCCCACTGCCCACTCCTTGGCACCCTCCAGCTGGGTTTTCTGCCACCAAAAACGAGCAGGCTCCTTTCAGTCCTGTCTTCTCCCCTGGTCAAAACAACCAGGAAGAACAGACCAGCCAGGCTTTTTGGAACGAAATATTCCACCTCTGGCTGTTAAATGTGAATTTTCCCTCCCCATACAGCACATCAAGTGAAGTCCAAGCCCTCCACAGGCGACTGGGAGCAGCCTCCTGGCAGCAGCTACACCAGTGCTGAGCAAATTGAATTTCAAGTGACAGCTTGGGAGGGGGACTAAAATAAATACAAAATGGAAATAAACAAGAAACTCCTTGTTTGCCAATTCTGTTTTAATTTAGCCTTTTCTCCAGAATAAACGTAGCAATTAAACTTGGATTCATTTAAATTAGCTTTTTTTCTTTTCCTTTCTAAAAGCATCTCACTGCTCTCAACAAGTGATTTGGGGCTTTCCCCGAACAACTTGCAGCCAGGTGACCCCTGGCAGTGGGAATGTTGTGTTCAATGATTTATCCTCACACACGAGGGTTCACCTGGAGCATCCCGGAGCCGAATGTCAAGGGGGGAATCCCGGCTCAGCATCCGAGCAAATAACTCGGGGCCATCTGCACCAGGGGTCTGCCAGAGCCGAATTATTTTGGGCAAATCCGGGCAGCCTCCTGCGGTGCCAAACGGGAATTCCTGGGAGAGGGCGAGGGAGCATCGCAAGAGGAGCTGCGGGAGGGGAGCGGCGTGGCCGGGAGGGGACACGGCGGATTTGGGGACACGGCGGATTTGGGGACAATGCTGCCACACCAGAAGGTCACCCAGGGCCAGCAGCAGGGGAGGGAATGCACTGGCACACCCACGGGCACGGGCACATCCCCTGAGCCTGGGGAGGGACGCTCCATCCCCTCCCGGGGTGATGCTCTTTGCCAGGCAGCGCCTCCCGGAGCTCGTGTTATTAAAGGGTTAAATTGAATGTAAATCACAAAGCACTTGAAATGAGAGTATTTTTCAGTACTGCTGTTTAGAAAGATGGGGCACAGCAGGTAGAAGATGATTTAATTGCAGTCCCTCACCATCCCAGCCCTTCACTTCTGACAGTTATTTTACCATTATTTTCCTAATTTTCCAAGGCACTCGCTTGCAAAATCAGAAATCCTTACTAATCACAATTAGTAGTTATGGAAAAAGCCTGTCAGCTCCATGACAAACAAGTTACATGAACAACTTGTACGTTCGAGCACTCGTGGCCACTTCTTTACACCCACAAGTACAGAACATTAAAAAGAAAAAAAAGAACCTTGCTAAGTAATTTCTATTTCCCTGTGACATGCACAAGATCAGTAGGAGCTTCACAGCTCCCTCAAGGGGCTGCAACAACTTTATATAAATTCATGTAACTGAAAGTGACTGAAAAAAATTGATATAAAATAGTATAAAATGAGAAAAAACTGAGGACAAGCTATTCTCCAAACAGTTTACAAAACATTTTTCCCCTGAGCCAGTCTGGGGACCAAGCAGGTCTTGGTGCCCAGCAAACTTTCTCCTTCTGCACGCAGGTAATTAATTAAAACACACATAACTACACAGCAGTGATGTTCCTGAGGGAGGCACTTTGCTTTTCACTCAGGAATTGTCATTTCTTGGTTCATCCCAGCAGGAAGGTGCTGGGAAAGGACCTCAATGTGACTGAAATGTGTGCTGGGCAAACACAGCCTTGGGAAGATGAGGTTATTTGCATTTATTATAAAAAAAAACCACCAAGAAAAGACAATTGCATGAGCAATTATGCCAGCAGACATCTCTGTTCTGAGCAGGATGATCACCATGAGCAGCCTGTACCTTCCCCCCTGGAGCCTTCATCCCCCAGGCCCAGAGCCACCACCCCCTCCCTGTGCATTCCAGCAGAGGAGAAAACTCCACCAACTCCACAGAAATCTGCTGGGGATTTTTTCCAAGCCACCCCAGCACAAACCCCACCTGCTCCATCACCCAAGCTCTCAGAAAAGCCCTTGGCCACCCCTTCCTCCACCAGCACCCCCAGCTGCCGTGAGCACCCAGCTCCATCACAGCCCTGCCCTCCTCCTCCTGCACTGCACGGGGTGCTGCCATCACCCACCACGCTGGGGATGAGCTCCAGCACCCCTTAGAGGACCAGCAGCCCACCCAGGACCCCACCAACCCACCCCTGAGCTGAAAACTCACGCACCATTTGGGTTCCTGCCCAGCCCCACGCTCCTGGTGAACCCCCTGGAGGCTGGGGACGTTCTCCCCTCTCTGTCAAGGATGTTTCTGTCCCCTCCCCAGCAGTTTTGTCCCTTTTCCAGAGCAGCAGGCTGGAAATACAACCCCGGGATCTCTGAGCTGCAGCATCCAACCCAGAGCACCTTCAGAAAGACAATCCATAAAAGCCAGACACGGGCTCTGCCAGACATATTTAATGATTTTCTGCTCCCCAGCCCTTCAGCAGGACAGGGGAGGAGGCAGGGGGGAGGCAGATTTCTCAGGTTTTAAAGGAAGGAGCAATCTGTGCTTTCAACTTCTTTAACTTTTCATGCCAGTTCCTAGTTTGGCTTTGACACCCCAGTGATGTCTTTACATCCACCTCACATTTAACAGCTCATTAGGGTGAGACACTGTTTAAACTCTATCTTTAAAGCCATAAAGTACCAGCTTCTGATGCTTTTTAATTTTTTTTTTTAATTTTATTTCATTTTTAAGGGTATTTTTATTTGTTTTGCACCAGCAGGGTGAGGACAGAAATACAGTGCAGCGTTGGAGCCTCGGCTGGAAGCTGCAGCCTGGGGACACACCGATGACAGATGTATCTCCCACGAGTTCCTACAGCCCATTGTGTAAAATACAGTTTCCTGAGAAGAGCAAGCTCACTCGAACGTGCATTGTAAAAAACAGAAGCTCTCAAAGAGTTTTTATGCCCGGAGAGGAGGGAAAAATCGCAGAAACTTAAAAAAAAAAAAAAAATCACATTTACCTTGTGCAACCACTTTCTACCTGCTGCCAAAGGCTGTGTATAGTACTGCACACACCCTGCGGGGTCTCTCTGGTCGGTGGAGTCAAAAAGAATTCACCTCGGATGGGGAGGTGAAGCGGGGAAAACAAAAATCCGCTGCGGCGAGAGCATCCCGGGATGTGCCGGAGCATCCCAGTGCCCCCAGCCCCGCTCGGCGCCGCTGCGAGAGCTCCTCCGGGCATCTCCTCCGGGAGCCCCGCCGCCGTGCTCGCCCCACGGCACCCGCGGGTGTCCCGTCCCCTCCGCAGCCCCCC
>VZRX01003529.1:0-14268 GCA_013398075.1 Notiomystis cincta
AATTTTCTGTATTTGTGCTTTGAGTAAAGTCGATGAAATTGGGACCTTTAAAACTGGGGCAGCTGTGTTTGGATGAGTCTATCTGAAAATGAGGCCCCACAAAAGTATCTCAAACCGGATATCTCAGACCAGAAAGATTAAAACAAAACATTGAAATATTGCAAAATTCGTCTTCTTTTGCTTTTTCATTGGTTAATGAATTAAGTCAGAACTGATATTGATTTAATAAACAAATGTACCATTTGATAGCATTTATAGTGCACTGTTTTTCAAGTCCAAATATGTTCTCCCTCATAAGCTAGAAATAGGAATATTCACATTACAAACACAATTACGAAGGAAAGACAACCTTAAAACCTTTGCAAAAAGACAAGAAAAAACTCAAATTGAAATCCTGAATGAGGTAGGTTTGATTGAAATTATGCATTTTTCATCTAGTCTTAGCTCAGGAGAGTAATCCCAAAACCTAGAAGCCATATTAACCAGTTTGATTTTAAAAATGAACAAACTCAATGGCAATGTAGGGCTTTCATGAAAAAGAATGCAGAGTAAAGCCTAAATTAATTTGTTTCAATTGTCATTACTGAAAAATAGAATTGCTGCAAGGTTACAATTTTTCTTTTAAACAGAAAATGAAAAAAATCAAATAATAGTGTTATGTGAATTAAGGAAGAAATTTGGTTTACTTTTTCACAAGAAAGTGCATGGAAGAAAGAGGTTCATTTACTTTTAAATTCTGTCTTAAACAGAAAACAAAAAACTCCAGGAAAGAGAAAACAAGCAAATTCCAATTTTAACAGAATTTTTGCCATCTAATAAAATTTAATCTGGAAACATGTATGTCCACAGGAAATTTCAGAATTTAATCCTTACTGATTTACGCTAAAAATAAAAACAATAAAAAATTGGCATAATCATTAGGTATAATCAGCCTAAACGAGCGGAATAGTTAATTTGCTTTCAAACAGAAAAGCAAATTTGGATGTAGAGAGGCAGATCTCTGAACAAGCTGGATTCCCCCATGATGAGGGTTTCTGCACAAACTGGATAGTATGGCATTCCTGGGGCAGGGCAGGGAAGGGCAGGGCAAAGAAAGGCAGGGCAGGGCAGGGCAGGGCAGGGCAGGGAAGGACAGGGCAGGGCAGGGAAGGACAGGGAAGGACAGGGAAGGGAAAGGCAGGAAAAGGCAGGGAAGGGTAAGGAAGGGAAGGAAAGGGCAGGGCAGGGCGAGGCAGGGAAGGACAGGGCAGGGCGAGGCAGGGCAGGGCGAGGAAGGGCAAGGCAGGCCAGGGCAGGCCAGGTGCCCGGGCAGGGAGGATGGTGTGGGGGTGTTACCTAGCGTGCTGTGGCAAAGCGGACTGCCGTGTCCACGGGTAGTAAATGCAGTCCTGACTAGCGGGGCCTCTACACCTGCAGGCAATTCCAGAACACAGCGCGTCACTGCCACGCCCCGCCACATGCACACGCATGCGCCCTTGTCCACACGTGCGCGACGGAGACACGCGCCCGGCCAGTACCTATCCGTGAGCCCCACGCAGTCCTCCAGGTGTGGCCCTATGCACCTGCAGCAAATCCAGCGTGGGACAGGGAGAGAAACAGACACACCTGTTATTCACACAGCCCAGCCGCAGGAATCCCCCTTGTGCTCTTTATTCTAGCGCTTCTCTCTCCGAGAGAGACCTGTGTCACCAAAAAATTATAGCTTGTGGCAGGAGGAGTGACACAGCACTCCTTCCTCAAACACTTAGGGCAGGTTTCACCTGCACTCGTGGGAGTCCTGACAACAGAGCTGCCTCTCCTGCGTGATTCTACGAGCCATCAAACCAGTGGTTACCGCACAAAAGCTGTTAATTTACAAGTTGACGCTTCCAGGAGCACAATCCAGAAGTTGCTTTGCTTTCTGTAATTGATGCAATTGTTCATTCTCTTCTAAGCTCCCAGCTGGGGCAACTGCAGAAATATTTTGGAAGCTGACTATACTTTTTTAACAGGGAAGTTCAAGGACTAACTTCCAGCAACAAAAACCACAGCAAAATGGTGTCTGCTGGATCAAACATTTTATTCTGCTTTCCTTAGATGCTGACACTGCCAAAAGTCCTCCACCTGCACAATAAGCAGATGCTCACCAAAGGCATTGGAAATGAAAGGAATCACTGAATGCAGCACCACTGAAACACAACAGTGGAAAAGAGTTTGCAGAACATGGGCATGTGTGGATTTCCCTTGCCCCCATGAAGAGCAGGGCTGGTTTCCTGGTACCCTGCATTCAAATAGCAAGTCAAATATACATTTATGCAGTAGCCAGGATTCTCAGAGCCCTGAAGTTGAGCTTTTAGAGGTTAAAACAACCTGATCCCCTTCAGTGCTGCACACCAGCTAGGCACTCTAGCCATGGGGAGTATCTGGTCCTCAGCATTTAAGGAAACCAAACCATTTATTTCAACTCTTTAGCAAGATCTCAGAGCTATTTTATTAACAGACCCTTTGGCTGTACATCTACTACAGGCAGGAGTGGTGATCTGACACATCAGTAGACTGCAACTTCTGTTGAGGCATTTTAAATTTAAGGTGTGATCCCCACCTCTTTTAAAGTTTGCTGTTTTTCAGATTGGTTTTGATGGAAATATATGCATGTCAAAAAATCTGAGAGTTCAAACAAGCTCCCATGAGATTCTTCTTTCTGCTTCACCATCACTTGCCACTCATCAGCTTTTGCTGCATTTAAATTGGTATCACTCTGCCATTATAAAATGAAGTCAGTGAATTCAATTTCCCTGTACCTGCTCATCAGGGAGAGCAGACCAAGTAAACCCATGTTTGTTTAGTTGAGTTTTTATTTTTACATGAGACATTTACTCTGACATGCAAACACAAACTGGAAGGATGTCCTCAATGATTGCTTCCTCCAGCATATGTGCAGACATTAAAAAGATGCATTAAATGTCCAGATAATGCATAAATGTAAGGGGCTGATTTAAACACAGTTCAAAAACTTAATAGAGAGAACTCCTGGAATTTCAGCTGTCCTTGGGCATCAAGACTTTGGAATTCAGGACTGTCCGAAACCATCTCAAACACATCCAATATTTCTTCCTCTCATGGCATTCTCAGCAATTTGGAGAAAACAAGCTCAGCAATGAAGGAGGCAGAAAAATTGCTCAGATTGTCCATTTCCTACCATGCCAAGAAAAGCTGAGCTCAGACTCTTGCTATAAATAAAAAGGGCATCTTCAAATCAGAGGTCTGAGAGCCAGTTTAGAGAACTGACAGACTGACAACAAGAGCCTGTTGTCTCTGAATCACTTCATCTGTACATTTGGAGAACAGGATTGAATCCAAATTCAGACTGTTTGAACCAGTGCAAGTTGAAGTATCACTGATTTTTATTTAAAATTGTAATCTTCTTCAGTGGACTTCACTTCCCCAAGGAGAAAACTCTGTCCAGGTGCAATTCCATGACTCCTAGTTGAGCAGTTCCCAGTTTCCTCCCTGAGTGGCTGTCCTGATTACATGCAGGGAAGTACAACACTGTGTGAGTCATGGCAATATTTATTTACAGGGTATTTTGTACCACCAAGTCATCAGGTATTTTCCCCTCCATTTCAGGCTTTTTGACCCATAAAAGCCTGACACAATCCCATATCATGCTGGTAACCCCCTCCACACCCAGTGTTCCTTCTGCTTGGAATCTGGATGATATTTTCTTTTCCAAGTTGGCTCTGTAAAATGAACTGGTTAATTGATACATGCCAATTTATTAATGATATATTCAGTACCTTACAAAAGTTCAATACGACTTATCCAGAAAATTACCCTTGGAGCTCATCCTAGCTTTACAGATTATCATCCTCTGAAAGGAAATGTGGAGTTTGAAAATTGCAGTAACAATTGTGGTTTTTTTCCCTGAAACAATCCAGAAATATTGTCTTTTATCAGCTTTCTTTAAGATTGAAAGGTGGGGTCTTAACTGAACAGATTCGGAGTAGCAAAGCTGTTCCTCAGCAGATGAATTCTCAAAAATCTTGGTCACTGGAAACAAACAAAACTCATTTTACAGTGGCATAAATGGATTATCTGGGCAGGAGAAAACCACTGTTGTGGTAGTCACCCAACTATTGTTATGGATAAAGCCAGACAACTCAAACCTAAAGGGCTACTGAACAAACAGGTGAGAGGGACTCATGGTGACAGCAACAAAGTTGAAGTGGAACAGAGGGTAGGAGGAAATTTGGCAAAACAAAAGAGTAATATTTTTTCTTATTCAGAGTGTGTTTGCAATATTCTTTCATCTGGAATTCAAACTGTCTTCCTAAAAAAACACCTAAGCTTTAGAAGCAACATGGGGATTCTGCCCTCAAATCCCTTCATGGTCACACACTGTTTCTGGAATTCCTGGGACTTCTCTGGTCATGGCTTAGGAGAAAAAGAGCATTTTGGTGAGGAGTACTGCACTCCCTTCAAAAAGCTGTGTGACAAAACACGTTTGTATGATGAGAGGAGGTGTCCAGTGAGATCTCCCATTTGTGTCCTGCCCAGCAAGGAAGCAGGCTGTCACTTGCTATTGTATAATTAGTATTTTATTCCTTTGGAAATGTTTATTTTTGGCTGGCTCTGCAAGGAGAGGTGCCAAATGCTTTCCAACTCTCTTGAATTAAGTGGGATAGCTGTCCCACGTGCCTCAGATCTGCTCCAAACTGGCTTCAAGCAGCTGGTACTTATCGTGGGGATGCAAGGGCAGGAGCACAGCTGTTGCACCCAAGGAAGTCACTGTTTGACAGTTCTTCTGGTCAACGCAAGATCATTAACAGGCCTGGATAATTACACATCTATTAAGAGAAACAGCCATTCCACTTGAATAAGGGAGGAGAATGGTGCTATCAAACCTCACTAAAGCAGTGCTCTGCCAGTGCCAAGGTGGAATTTGTGGCAAAACACAGGAAACAGAGGAGGGACAGATCATTCCTTGGTGACAACTGCTGGGGACTAATAACCTATTTTATTAAGCAGCCTGACTCAGAGAGAGCAGCACTGCAGGAACGAGGTAATACCACACTGGAGCATTGCGCTGCAGCAGCTCAGCCCTTTCTGATGGGCATCCCAGCTGTACTGAGAGGGCACTGGTTTTATTCCAGCACTCGATCTGGCAGCCAGGAGAACAGATGTGCAGGATGAAGCAGAATTACATTTTCTTTCTAACTTTCAGCCATGAGCCAAATAGCAAGATGTGTTCTCTCCACAGCCTATTTCAGTGAAGAATCATGACTGAGGGGAATTTAAATACTACTTTCTAAAAGAAGGGTATGAAACTAGAGAATTCAGCCTTGAAGGAGGAAAGGAGAGAGTAATTGATTTCCCTTCTCTCTGTGGGCATATTCAGCCCCTGACAATGTTGGAGAGAAAATGGACAACCCGCAAACCTCAAACATCTTGGACAGTCATTAGTAGCTCTATTAACATAATCACATGCCACAAAGTCTCTGGGAACACTAAAAAAAAGGATAGTAAGCCATGCTTACCCAGACTTTGGGGGAAGAGAGCATTGATTTTCTAAGGGATAAAAAACTGTCTAAGAATAGACACATCAACTCTTTAATAAGTTGATGGAGATTTCCACAAGGAAGAGTATTAGCACCAAGGAAAAGGTATAGCTCCTCATCTGGGAGATAATCACATCTTTGTGCACGTAACTGGGGGAGAGACCTTTGGCCCTTTTACTTGTCCTTTCTCTGGGGATGGGCACACGATGGGACATTCTTTCACCTAATCAGAAGGACAAAGTAGAAAGGAGGGAAAGCTCAAAGTCCAAAGATTAAAGGACAACATCACTCAGCATGAGGGAACCCTGTGTCAGCAAGGGTTTCCAATGAGTACTGCCAAGATCAGCCAGAACTGCCTGATGCCCTTCCTATTTGTATATGAACTAGAATGTCACATTTTCAGCACAAGACATAAAAACTTCCCTTCTTGATCCAGGCAGATAAAAATAAACAACCACTGGCAAAATAAAAATGCCTATGGAGAAGTGGAAAGGCATGGTAAGCCTTCTGCTCCCTTCCTGGTCTAGGAGAAACACAGTTGTGCCACAAACACTAGAAACAGTTGGGTCAGTTAGAACTCCTCAGAAAAGAGGAGGGAATAGCAAGAAGTGTTGCTTCCTGGAGGCTGGGAGAGCTGCAAGGCACTTCCTAAGCTGGGCAGACAGTAAATCCATCACATATCTGTGGTCTTGACAGATTAGATCAGTATTGGCACCTCCTCCATCTCTGAAAGCCAGGACCAGAGCTCATCTTTTAATATCATTTCTTCTTACCCTCTTCTTCCATAGTAGCAGCATTTTTCTTATTGCATAACTGATTTAAAGGGTCTGGGAGGGGAGACAAATCTGTAACAGATCCTGGCTGCATCTCTGTGATCTCCCTCTCATTTCCCTAATGGCTCTATTGTAATTAGATTTGCAAAACCAGCAAAAGGTCTCATTTTGAATGGCAACAGCTGTTGACATCAAGATTACATTGAATAATTTACTGGTTTAATTTTAGCGGCTAAACAATAAGAGCCTCTTGTCAAAGATTATTTCACTGGCTGATGTTTTCTCTTTCTCCTGTTGCTGCCTCTTCCTCTCTTTGTGTGCTGGACACTCTGAGTTGCCCCATGGAAAAGGCAGTAATAACTTACATGGCCTGTGCAAAACTATAGGTGACTATTGTTGTGTTTTCCTAATTCTGTCTCAGATCCATGGGCTGTATTATTCCAAGTGTAACACATTATTCTGGGCACTTTGACAGGACTTCAGAAATTGATGCTCAGTCTCAGGCTCCTCTACAAAGTCTGTTTTCAAACTCTGTGCATCAGTCCCTGTAGGAAAAGGAGAGCAGTAAAACTTTTGTCTCACAGTAATGCTGCAGGCTTAGTTCACCAATACCAAGTAGCAGAGATTCTGTCAAGGAGCAAATACTAAAAATTAAGTCATTTTACAGGGTCAAACTTAAGTGAAAGGGCAGCATTTGCTACAAACCAGTGTAGAAGGAAAGCTGAGAGCATTGCTGTGGAAAGTTCTTCTCTATGGTCTTCAAAAGGGTTTTTTGTGATAAGCTGCTGGGCATTCATGACTAAAATCTGAACGTCAAGAGACACCTGAAAATCAAAGGTTAAATTCCTACTGCACACTCTCTTTTCAGGAGTGGCACAAGTGCTTTACTAAGCCAAACTACCTCCAACCCAGCCTGTGCTACGAGCACTATATGGCTGGGATGGCTCCCTGCACAGAGCTTGCACTCACCCTTGGGTGCAGTTTGGATGACATGGATGGCACTCCCGATCCTCATCGGCATACTTGAAAATGAAGCTGTTGGCCCCCTGCAAACCATCAGGACATTTTTCCACACAGTTTGGACCATCCTTAAAATGGAAACACTTTGTGCAGTGGTCAGGTCCCTGGAAGAGCATGGAAGAAAGAAATGCAGTGCATTCAAGTTACTCAGTCCTTTCCTGCTGCACTAGAATTGCACTGGCACACACCCAGCAGCAGCAGCTTCTCTTCCCAGAGAACACTGAATTACCTGCCTGGTTCCAGCCTCTGGTAGGGAGCAGCAGACGTGTAAATCCTGCTGCTTTTGGCCATTAACTTCTGCAGAGTGCAAGACTAAATGCCAGCTTCTAGACGGGCTTCTTAATTTTATTGGGGTGCTTAATACAGTGAAGTCAGCGCCCATGTTAATGCTGAAAATTGCTGCTGTATTACTCAGTGCTGAACCACCTTTGCAAAGCTCTTCACTGGGATCTCCCACATCCAGAACTGTTTTCCACAAGCATTCTGCACACAGCATCTGGTCACAGCAAAGACTACAAGGTTTCCTTCTTGATACATATGAAGACTAAATTGTTAAGAACAACAAACCAAGACTCCTGGACAATGTAAAAGTAAAATTTTAAAGCTGTGATCATAGGGCAGTGTATAACTAAATCTGGTGTTCAAGTTGAGCATTGGCCTAGGATTTTAGGTGCATAAACCCTGATAAAAATCCATATTTCCCTGATGGGCTGAACACTTGAAACATTAGCTTGTCTTATGGTTGTATTGCTGTAAAAAACCACAGTATTGTAAGAAAAATTATGATGACTTTCTTTTTTCCATTCAGTGAGTAAGTCACAAAAACAAGGAAATAAATTATGGGTTATATTTTCTCACTTATGAAGAGCCTAAAATACAACTCCTCATTTCCAGCACACTTGTGACTTTTTATCTTGGCAATACACAGAAAACTAGAGGAAAGAGACAACTTCTATCTCCCAAATGAGCAATAATCTTTGAAATAAAAGTTACTGGCCATTATAAAAGTGAGAAAGAGTTAACCGTCATTTAGGATGCATGAAAAGCATTATCTATCAAAAGAACTTAAAAGCTATCTAAGGACAAAAATTCTTCCAGCGTATCAACCTGAGACGAATTCCCCCACTTTTTTTGGGGGATGAAACCAGGACAGAACTGAGTATAAAGAAAGAAAATAGGGATAAAAGAGGGCACTCAAATCACAACTATATGCTTTCTGTCTGTAAAATTGTGTGCATCTGTACCACTAAGGCATTAAGACAACTTAGGAAAGAAAAGGAAAACTTTTAAAATCACTTTTTTAAGGATTTTAAACAAGGATTTTAAACTTTCTTAAACAAGAAAGTTTATTCCCAGCACCAATTTAGCATACGAGCAGAATTCCTTCCCTACGTGCAGAATATTTCCTGCTTTTGTTAACACTAATTTCCAGTAGCTGCTTTGAAGTCTGTGAGCAGGAAACCCCTGTCCCTGAGCACACTTGTGCAAGTTACCCAGAGCCCTAAGAAACAAAACAACCCCACCCCTAACAAAGACAGCAGACTTTGCTCTTACCGGCCCGTAGCACGTGATCATGTTCTCCTCCATCTTTTCACACTGGGGGTCACACTCCACACACACTGAGCCATTGGCAAACTCTCGGAATTCCCTGAGAAAATATTTTGCAGATAGGTTAGGAGAAAGCTGACTCCAGGCCACAACTAAGCCCACCTGGCTGGGTCTTCATCTGATGGAATTGGTCTCAGGGGCACTGAGGCCAGCAGCTGAGGACAGGCCACCACCTCATCCACAGCCAGGTGAAGCAGAGACACCTTCTCCACCAGTATAAAATTAGAATGGGAGCTTTCCTCTCATTAATCAATACAGACTTCATTAACAGAACAGAATTGCTGGCTACTCCATTTTCATCTACAGGATTGTCATTGGTGGCTCACATTCAGGAAGCCACTTGTCACATGTGAGCACTGATGACAGAGCTGCCCTTGTTGCTGGTAGTTCTCTATGAACACATGTTTTAAAGCCCATTCTACAAAAGGCTCATAATGTTTTCAGCAATAATTCAAGACTGAGCTCTGAACCTATGAAATGTCAAAACAAATCCTTTTACTCATTTATTTCATGTATCCACAGGAAAGTACCACTAGTGGTTTTTTATTAAATACTTTTAAGTGGGAAAAAAAGTAGTGATGACAGGTTGAATTTCCTCCTTCAAACATTTCAGCTGCCAGTCGCCTCTCACCACAAACCTCCAGCACTCTCCCGACACAATTCATTCCACCTTCTTCTAGGCCAAGACAAATTCACATCTGAGCAGGTTCTTTCTCCCCCACTAAATCTTTGTAGTAGGCTCAGGGTGGACCAACCCAAGCTTTGCAGGTGGATCCTTTCTTGCTGCATTAACCAATTGCAATATTTGCATTAAACAGTTACAGATGTGCTGCACACTCATGTTAGTGGGCTCCAGTAGCATCCAGGTAAAGGGTGAAGGCTCTGAGCTCACTTGGTCACTGCTACCCTCTCTTCCTCTATAGCCATTAGAATCTGCTGAGGACATCAGGACTGAGCTGAGGAAAACCTACTTGAGTAAGGAAGCTCTCCCTTCCCTGGCTCTGGGGGTGGATTTTTCCTGCTGAAGACCAGAAGAGATGTCAGACACAGCCTGACCCCACCCTGAAGAACTGTTGCTGCCCTGCAAAATGAACGTACAGAGCTCTCCAACAAACAAAAACTTCTCCCCAAGCCCAGGCTACAAATATTTTACATATTTAGGACAAAACTGAGCCTGTGAAAAGTATAAATACCATTCACTGATGGACAGATGCTCTTACTGTGACAGGCTCCATGGCAGCAAAACACACCAAGGGGAGACAACTTATTCCAGTGCACTGACAACACCACTGGGGTCTGCAACTCTTCTTATTGGGGGGTAAAAGGGGAGGAGAGGACCTTTTAAGCACATATAATTGTGCTCTGACAAGGTATTTTTTGCATGCCTTCTCCAGATTGGAAGAGTTGAGAATATTTTCATGGATATGTGGGAGTTCATTTGGCTCAGCTTTATCTTTCTGTCATAAGGCAGATTCAGCCACCTTGTGCTGTGGAGGTATTCCCCCAGCATAAGCAGCAAAAGGAAAAGGTGCAAGAACTCCTTTTGGTTTTTAAATTTATATTTGTGTGTACAATTACACAGTGCATTATGAAGAAGAGAGTGAGTTTTTCTACTTTGGGGTCCTTATTCATAGAATTTCACCATTTTCAGATGCCTGAATCCAGCTCATCTGAAAGAAAATAATTCTATGATTCTGAAAAAGGGTATCAAGTAGGGATAAATGGTGAGTGGGTTTTATGCAACTTTTCACCTGAATCAAATTGTTCACATTACCAGCAATGTAAAAGGTGCAAGGTGATGATGCTGCATAAAAACTTTAGTCAGCAGAATACCAGGGAAAACTTTCTACACGAGTTCAAATTGAGAAATCCTTAAATCTTACCCCATGACACGCTTCACCCAAAATCAGTAATCTTGGCAATGCAGCCAGATACTGATTAATGCAAACCCAAAATGACTTGTGCATCGAAGTCCTCAACAATGGTAATTAGCAGCTTCAGGGGAGGCACAAGGGGGATATCTTACCCATCGTAGAGGTTGCAGGAGTCAATGCAGGTCCTGCCCCGGATGAAGCGCTTGCAGGACAGGCACTGGTCTGGCCCTGGCCCCCAGCAGCCATCACTGGAGCACAGCTCATTGCACACCATGCCATCAGCAGCTGCAGAAAGAGGGGGATGCTGTCAGTACTGCACACAGCCCTCCCAAATGCAGGGAAAACCTTCCTTCAGCATCCTGACACACTCGGAAACGTAACGGGAATGTCCCCGTTATCCAGAAACAGGGCAGAGAAAAAGCATAAAATCACCATCATGCCCCAAAAACATCCACAGAACACTCAGCTGGGATAGTGTACACACTGCTGGCTGCTCCTTTCACAAAAAACAGAGTGGGAAAACGATTTAAGAGAGTGCTGCAAGGATGGCCAAAACCAGAGCAGAGCTTCTAAAGCAGGAATAAACAGAGCAGCAGCCTCAGGGAGCAGGGGAGAAAGGACATAATGGGAGCTTCTGAAATCCTGAATGGCAAGGAGGAGGTGAGTAAGCAGGAAATAATTGTTCACTGCTTCTTCCAAGTCCCTCATGGGTGCTCAAAGAGACAGGAATCCAATAGGGTTCAAATCTGAGATTTTTCTTCACAGAAAGTAAAGATCAGCCTGTAGAATTCCCTGACACAGGACATGGTAAATGCCAAAAATTTAAAGGATTCAGAAAAATCAATTGTCTGAAGCCAATAAAGTTCTACTAAACTAAAATATAAAATGCTGCCTATGAATTGAGGACTTCCCTGACAGCAGGGAAAAAAAATTGAAGGAAAGACACCATTAATTGTGATTTTAAAATTATTTACTGCAAAAGCACCTGAAGAGCCAAAGAGCCTTGATATTAAAACTCTCAAGCCCACACCAAAATACACAATGAACTAGGGCTTAGAGGAAAAATTTGTTTCAAACAGTGTAAGTCTGTATTTTTATTTTATATAAATCATTCTCTACATGAATATCTGGATGATGTGACAGATGGAGAAAATGGGCAAAGAGCAAAAGGAAACACATTATCTCTCTAGCATCTGAAGAAAATCTGGGTGCACTTTCAGCCTGACCCTGGCATCTGAAAGGACAATTAATTTGTATTTATTTTTTCACAATCCAGTGTTTTACACAAATGGATTACACACTGGACTGAGTAAATTGAACCCAGCAAGGACCTGAAATATCAGAGATGACAACAATATAGACACTTCTTTGCTTTTTAAACCATTGGAAACAACTTAAGAGGAATAATAAATGAAAATGAGCTGTGCTGGTAGAATTTTACCACCCCCTCCAATACTGTCTTACTCAATACACCCCAAATAACCTCAGGCAGCAGAAGCCTACCCATGTTTGACCAAAGTTGGGATTTAGTATTTTCTTTTTATATCACATATACTTTTTAATGCCAACATCCAAAAGTTACTCAGAAGTATCTCTTTGTTTTTTCTTTTGCCTCAAAGCTCAAATCAAGTACAGCCAAATAAAAAATCATGACATTTAGGAGTCATTCCATTGGCTCAATATGCTTTAAAGTGTATTAATTATCACAAATTCCAGCAGAGCAAAAGGGACTCAGGAGGCCTTTTCAGACAGATGCCTTGTCCTCCTTCCCTGAGCTCTGCTGCTGCAGTCAAATGAGCCGGGATGAGCAGAGACACAAAATTCAGCTTCTCATTACTGTCCTAAGCTGACTTTCTTTTAAGCATAGTAACATTTTTATAATAACTATCAGATGTCAGTAGTTCCTCTTCACTGCCACTGCCTGAACCTACAAATAAAAACAAAAAGAAAAACCCAGAAACTCTCGTAGTTACAATTAAACAAATTTTTATATATTTTTATACAGATTTGGTTTGCTAGTCAGGGACTATTTTAAATCTTTGTCAGGCAACAAAGAAAAACTTTACCCTTTGTTTCTCATTTTTAATTTTAAGAATATTGCTGACTCTTCTGATTTTGTTTTCCACACTCACCATGGAAGGGCAGTTTCCTGTTTGCTTTCTCACCTTCTTTTGCAACTTGAAATTGTGATTTACTACTAGTGATTTCCTTTCTTTTCATTTATCTCACCCATCAAACTACTCTGGGATCAGAATTTATGTGCACGCACAGAGACTATTTCACTAAAACATCCCTCCAAATAACAAGGGATATTATTACAAGATAGCTCAGAAAATACAGTAAGTAACTGTATACAAATAAAAAGAGAGGTTTTCAATAAAGAAAATCATGATTACCCTATTGAAATGTAGCCAACACAGTGCCTGTAGTCTTATGAGAAAAGCAACACAAAAAAATTATGATTTCCTCCTGAAATGTTTTCATAAACCAATCTTGGCAAGGAGGGAGTGGTTGTTTTGACAACTTATGAAAACTCATTTCTCTTGCCTTTCTCTTTCTAATTGTGGGGATGGCTAAAGAAACCTTTCAAATTTTGACACATCATTTGGCATTTCCATGGGCTGAGCATGTTCTGCAGCTCCAGCACATCACATGGCCCTATGTGAAAGGAAATAACAACAATTCTTGACAGGAGCTGGATTTTGTCAGGAGTTTTAGAAGAAGGGCTCATCCTTTATTAATGGGGTCACACAGGTTAGCAGCAGAAAGATTCAATGTTTTGCCCCAACCTAAACAGAACACAAGAAAATTAGCTACTAAAACCAGAAAAATTATTTTTATTTGGCTATATGATTCTGGGCCTGATCCAAAGCTCCATAAACTGAATAGAAAAACTCCTGCAGACTTTAATTAACTTTACATGACTCCCGATAATGAATGCAATCATTTATTCAAGTTGTTAATTGGTGGCTGGATTGATATAAGTCATAATAATCACATCTGTAACAACCTTTGCCTAGGAGGGTTTCACCTTACAGTGCAGGTGTCACTACAGCTGAGAGACTTGTTCCCGTAACTTTGGATAAAAGAACATTTTTTTCTTCGTTTACTTTGTGTGCACACGTATTTCACATGAGTCTCCTCTGACTGCTCCATAAAAAAAAAATGCTGAAAAAAAAAGAGGAAGACTTTTCACTTCAGCATGGAGCAAAGGTAATATCTCCCTACCCTTTCCTTGGTGATTTCCTTCATTCCCTGTACACACAGGCTTGGACACTGACATTTCTATCCCTGAAAGCATGTAGGGAAGTGCAGAAGGGAGAAGTGACATTCCTCCCATGTACACCCCCTTTCTAACCCTTCATGGGACCATTGTAGACAGACAACACAAAGCACTAGAGCATCCTGGAGGTTTGGTTTTTCTCTTTTTTCTTTTTTTTTTTTTTAAATGAAAAA
>VZRX01003529.1:14341-76887 GCA_013398075.1 Notiomystis cincta
TTTTTAAATGAAAAACACATACATATATTTTGCTCCTGTATTTTCATTATTCTACAAAACCCAAAAGTCTGCCCTGGGCTTTTTACCTATTTAAAAAAACCCCAAACATCTTGGAGGCAGTGAAAGATTTGGGGACTATTTTAACATTGTTAAGAAGTGGTGTGAACAGCAAGATGAAATAATTGAGGGTATGAGGAGTATAAAGTATATTTTGCATGCTGGAAAATTTTGTAGCATTTTCCACTGGCTGAAGTCTGTTGTCTTTGTCTTCTTCATTAAAAAAAAAATAAAAAAATCAGAGTTTTGCAAACTCTATTCCAGTGTTATCTCAAAGATGAAGCATTAACACAGACCAAACTTTTCCACAAAAATGTTACTCCCCCTGCAACTTTTCAGCATTTCCTCACTGATGAATAGTCACCTGAACATAGCATTACATGGCATGGAAAAGATATCATGACCTGGTGACAGATCATAAAAGTCACTTAAATGCAATGGTGACTAGATGATCTTGGGAGATCTTACATGAGTTTTCAGAAAAGCTACACATTGATAGAAAATGTTTGCTGTAATTTTCTTTAAGCCATTAACAATAACTGGGTAGGAAAGGGAAAAAAAACCCCAAGCTAATAGTGGTTCCAAATATATAAAGAAGTAATAATAAATAACTCAGAGTGGCTGTAATAACAATATTTTTTAATAATTAATGTTAATAATAATTAACATTTTTTCAGACTGGTTTCTTGACTGAAAACCATGTGAAAAAATACTTTGGTGGATATTTTTATTAACAAGTTGCATCCTGCTGGTTACCATGCAAAGCAAACAGACAGCATGTCTGCCACAGAGCATGGATTCTGATCCTCCAAATATTTACTTACACATCTTTTTCTCCATTCTGGTGAGGCTCATTTGGCACTCAGGAAGCGTGTGCCCAAATATCTGCAGGATCAGTGTCCAGAACAGGCAAAATAAGGGAAAGGCAGAAATGGATCCCACCCTGTCAGGCAGTGGAAGGTGCAGGGAAAACTCTCCTAAACTCCAGTCTGTTTGTCTGTCCTGGAAATGACAGATGCTCCAAAGGGTGCTGTCCATTTAATAAACACAGGTTAGAGCCTGTTTTTAAAACCAGCCCCTTGGAACTGGAGCTTATATTGTGATTTCTTAAAGGAAAATGAATGAATTTGTTTTCCTCTTTAAGATTCCCACGGTGTTAAATCTCCTAAAATATTTTAGGAGTATTATTTCTGGAAAATAATAAGTGTCTGTTATAATAAATCCTCACCAAGCTAGAGGTGAAATAAAGTTTACATTTTTTCCTTTTTTGTGTGCAAATGTACTGACAAGACATTCCATGTGAGAGGATGATGTGACAGCACATCCCAGTTTCCACTTGCTCTGGAAGCCTGTGTTTCAGGAGTTGTGGCAGCTTCAAAGGGACTCAGACTGAGTGATCCCAGGATCTCTTTGGCAAAGGAGCCCTGACAACTAATGCAGGAATATGTTCCAAACTGCTGAGTTCAGCTATGTGCTCTGCTGTATTACTGCTTAGCTTCTTTTTATATTAATTGTCTAGGAATGAAGGAAAGTTGATTGTTCTTTCATTAAATGCTGCATGATAATCAGATAGCTCAAGCCAATCTGATGTAAGAACACATCAGAGCACCAAAAGCATGATTTTTCTCCCAGATTTTCATCTGGTAGAGAGGAAACTTGTGCTCTCTGGAAGGTTCACAAGTTTATGTGTCTCCTGGCAAGATGGGACTAACCAGATCTGGGAATATAACCTTGGTGACTTTTGCATGGTCAACAAAACCTTGAGCTTCATTCTTCTGTGCTGTCAGCCCAAAAATTCCCTATGGGAAATCTCAAACAACTTCTTCATGCCATACAAAATACTACAATAGTTGTTACTAGAGCAGAACTAGGTGGTTCCTCACCACATGCTCCTGTTACACTGCAGGGGAAAGCAAAGAGCAGAGCCCCATCCCTGGGCAGATTTGATCCTCCTTCTTGGCAGCACCTCTATTTTCCAATCAATACTCTATTTTTATAGCTGGCTTTCTGTGTGGGGGCAGAAGAAAAACAGGCTGCACACTGGAACTGTTCAAATACTCTTTGCCCTCAGAAGAATTAAAAGCAAAGGGAAAGCCTTGAGATGGAAAGAAGGAAAAGCAGGAGAACAGAAGCCATTAAGAAAATGATACAAAGCTCATGGATGTCGAGCAGTGGCAGCTACTGAACAGGGTAAAGTTGAAAACAGAGACTGTGCAGCCTTCATTGTCCTGCAGCTGCTTAACTCCTCAGTTCAGGACCATCCTTGGAGTGTTCATCCAAGCTTTGCTCCCATGTGAACAGTTCCACCATGGGTTCAGTCATCTCTGGAGGATGAAGCAAGCTCTGCTACTCTCTCAGGCAGCCACTGGATTGCTGTACCCAGCCTGTGTAACCTCCTGTCTGGGTGACAGGAGCAAGGACACGAGGATGTCCAACACACTGGGCCCCTCCTCACCACAGAAGTGGCAGCAGACACCCCTCTCTCCTCCTTCTGTGCTATTCCCACAAAATATCTTCTACCAAAATACCAGGGTCTAATTTATGGTTTCACAGCCAACACCAAGGACAACTTGTGCAAAATACACTAAAAACATCCACCCCAAAAATCTCTGTTCAGTGCATTGTTTTGCTAAGTGTAACACAAAGTTTTGCCAGAGGATAAAATATGGTGCAGCTTAAAAGTGGGCACTGCTCTGCTAGGGGTTAAGAAACAACCCTGTCTGACTACACCCTTGGACACAGTCACAGTAAAATCTGCCTGCAGTGACAGCAAGTAGCACTTCATTAACCTTCACTTTTCTAACTTGCATGGAAAGAAAAAGCCTAATAAAATTAATAATAGTAATTAAAATGCCACACAACCAAAACCACGTGGAGATTGACCAAACAAGACTTTGTACTACTTGTGGCTCTTCCATGGTAGGAGAGATTAGAAAAGTAACTGAGCAGCAGAGACAAAGGTCCAGCTGTATTTCACCTAACACTGAAGGTACACTTACACTACAGTGATGAGCATAGCCATTCACTCTCCCAAAACTGAGCAGAACAGCACTTCAAAGGGAGGGGAGAGGAAAAAAAAGAAACAAAATCCCTCAAAAAATAACAAACAAAAAAACCACCCCCAAACCAACAGTAAGAAAGAACTGAAGTGCAAGTCAAAAATAGGACCACAGCTTGAAAAACCCCAAAGCAAACATTTTTGGCTCGTCAGAGCACAAACCCCAACAATATCACTTAAAATACAGCAATTTAGTGAATCTTCTCTCTTGCAAGCATTCTAACAGATGCTTAAAAGAAACTGCCTTGCTGTTACAATATGCCTGTATTAATGCAATTTGCTGCCTGATTTCTATATAAACAAGCTTTTTGATCTGCTACAGTGCTTTCTTTGGCTTTTTAATACAATGATCTCAGCCTAGGTACTGGCATTATCAGATAGGTCAAATACGAAAAGGGAGAACTTGGTGACCTAAAACAGTCCCAAAAGTACCACTCTAGATTAAGATAGGGCCACTTAGGGTAGGGGAAGCAGAAGATGCTGATCCCACTCCATAAGGAAAGAGCTGTAAAGTCATGAACACCCCATTCACAGCCTGTGGAATTCGTATTTGTGAAACTGGAACATTCCCATCATGGCAAGGAAGCAGCGCGCTCTCTCTGCTCCCTTTCCTTTGCTCATGCATTAAAACATTTCATTTTCCTGCTCAGACTGGGCCAAATCCCTGGATGCTGTAAAGGACCACAGTCCCCCTGATGTCCATGGAGTCCCACAGGCCCCCAGCTGAGCTTGTGGCAGTGAGCAGCAGGTACTTACTGCAATTCTCTGCCCTTTTGTTGCGGTGGATCACTGTCTTTTGGCTGGGGGTGCTGAAGAGGCTGGTCCAGTTGACAGTGTGGTAGTAGCACAGATTGCTGTTGTCTGTGATGTAAATGTTGCCAGCACTGATTTGCTTCAAGGACTGAAACTGCAGGGAAGTGATGCCTTGTTGCTTTAGGATGAGCAAGGAAAGGCCACTTGGATGAGAACAAAAGTAAGAGAGAATAGGAATTAGCTTTATTTACTTACAATATCTGGTAGGGAGTTGCCAACTGGAATTAGTTCTTCTGGAAAAACTGAGAATTGTTCAGAAAACTTTTATTTTGTGGTAATGCAAATATTTTATGAGTCAACATCCAGTTCTATTACCTAGGAAATGATGAGTCCTGTCAGGAGTGAGATACCACAAACTCATAGCACTAGGCCAAGTAGGCCAGCAGAACTCCTCAACCAGTTTCATTTCATCCATTAACAGATTTTTTTGAGATAATGTGCTGTTAGGAAAACTGAATAAAATTCAGGTTTTTCTTTCAATAGCATTAATACTATGATAGTTTATATGCTAAGAAGAAAATGACAAAATCATGCAAAATGTATTAAAACATCTTCTGTAAGGCATCAAATTAATGTCATCTCAAGAATACAGGAAGAAATTCTTATTTTCATGGATATTTTTTTTCTAGCCCACTTTCTACATTACATTTTTCTTTTGTTGTAACATGTGGTTATCGCCTTGCTTCATCAAAAGAACACTAAATGATTGTCTGTGCAACATGAAAATGACTGCACATATTTTATGACTGAAGATTAGTGAAGACAATATCCGGTTTCTGGGCACCCTTTAAGTTATTGTATTTTAATGATGATAATTGTTTTCCAGCTGTTCCAAATAAAAATTGCTGCCTTGGAACAGAATGCTGGGCTGTAATTCAACCTCAAGGTTTCACTGCTATTCATATTCTGCTCGGGTTGCTGTTTAAGATGCCAGCAGAATCCCCTGCCTGATATACTCCATCTCCAAAGTGGGTATCCAGGGGTTGCTGTATAAATTACTCAGATACCTCCTTGTGCTTCCCCCAGCATTTCTCACCATGTTTTCTTCTTTTCAGACTAATTTCTTCATCTGAGTTTTCACACAGAAACAGCTCTGGTAAAAACAGCACTACAGAGCTCACAAATGCCTCACCTGCAAGGTACCTCAGTGATTTCAATGTTCTTCCACCTTTTACCTCCTCTTAAAACCACTTTGTTGTTTGGGCATATGAGCCCACACATCTAATCACAACCATATAAACTCCTAATAATGAGGCTAAATTCTGTTATTCATTCCTTTTAAACTGTGTTTCTTCACAAGGTATTTTAAACCATAAATATAAGTTCTAGACAACGAGGTAAGAGCTACAGCCATGAACCAACACCTTTTTTTTTAAAACAAAATTATGTTGAGAAGGTATTACCCATGATAAACAACAGATTGGTAAAAATACTGGTAATGAACATTTTGGTAACAGAGGAAAAAATATATCAATTTACTGTGTCCTTCCCAAAGGATTTGTATTCTCTGCTACTGAACAAAGAATCAGAGAACACTTACATAAAATTATTCCACTGACAGAGAAGTACCTTACCTGTAAAGAGCTCTCCCACCAATGGTAACTAAGTTAGAAAACACCCTGAAGTCTGTCATATTCTCAGGCCATGACTGTATGTTCAAATACCCTGAGGGAGGAAAAGGCAAACACATGAACAAATTATTTCAGCCAGTTGGGAGTTAGGATTTTATAGGCTTAGCCTATAAAGGAAAGACAGTGCCAGCTTGAGGAAAAGAAATAAATAAGGAAAGCTGCAGACTCTCAGGCTGCTCATCACCATCCCCTCCAAGAAAGAGAAGGAGAACTTGTCCTGATTTCAGAGATGAGGACTGTTCACTCTCTGCACAAGTTGTTTTGTGCTGCACAGAGCCCCAGAGAGGGCAGTTCCCCATGGCTTTCACTTAGCACTGGGCTGAAATGAAGTACATGTTGTTAAGCACAGGGGTAATTCCACTTCAGTAGCAGGGCTGAGACTGTCAATTAGTGTGTTTAGGAATGGCAAATAACATTCACACGGGTGCCAGATTATCTTTGACATTAATTAGGAAGAGATTAAGAGTTTACTTTCATTTTTAATCCCACCAGTTTGCTGAAATTCACAACTTTTGAGAGGTGAAGTATGCTGAGCTCCACCCAGCTACAATCAAGCTGTGGTGCCCAAAGATATTATGGTGGGGGGTTTTGTGCATGAAATAGAACAATTTTTTTTTTGCATTTCCCTACCTATACATAATCAGAAATCAAATGAGAACTCAGAGCTGTAGTATCTCCTTCCCTGTCCCCTGTATGGTGAAAAAAAAAAGCAAGATGCAAGAAAACAAAGTACTGGGTTTCAGGTCTATGACCCCATTGAAAGGTCACAAAAAATGGGACTCACTATCACCCCACACATTTTACATCTGTCTTTAAATTACAAAAGCTAACTTGCAGCAACATCTTCTGTTAGACCAAGCAAAGGAGCAGTAAAAGCAGACTGGAACTTTTAGATGCTTTTAGATGAAGCAAATGGTTTCCCACATTTCAGCATCATTTTCCTCACATTTCCCTCCCTTTGCTAACTTCTCCTACTTTGCTAACATGAGACCAAGATTCTTTGTCCAGTTAGCATCTGCCATAATGGGCATCCTGTGTTCATGAGCAAAGGACAACACATTTGTGAAAATCAACTGATACAGAAGTTTTCTGTATTAAACTTTTGTAAAAATTACAGCACGATGAGCTTAATGAAAACAAGTACCTTGTGTTCTTCAGAAAACCCAGCTCATGACAATTATAAATGCAAAGTGAGAATTAATTCATTCATTAGTGCAGATTGTAGGAGACCAGAAGTGTGTTACCTGTTATCTCTCTCACTGTTTGGAAGATGTTTAATTTCTCTGGATTGATGGCAGCGATCGTGTGATACGGGTCTCTGAAAGATTAAAAACACAAAATGTGACACTCTGAATAAGAGAAGATCAGGTTCTCAAGCCATGCCATGTAGGAAACAGCATTAAGGTGCTCAACACTTTGCTTTTCTGAGGATATGCACCAGGCTCCTTCAGCCTGTAAATCCTGATCTGTGTCTATGTCCTTGAAGGAACAGAAAGGTTCAACTCATTCATGTTTTAGCAAATATTTATGCTATGGAGAATTCTAAACAACCCTCAGTGAGCTTCCCTTCCTAAAGGAAAGATTAATTTTCAGTGGTTTTTCCCAGGAATGGTGCATCTGTGATTATACCAGGACTAACAAAGCTGCTCCTGAAAGGAGTGACAAGCTAGAAGCAAAACAAAGCTAAGAGCATACCAGCAGTCCCTGTCACATGGCATTTAAAGGGCACACTTTTCAGAAGGTGTTGAACAAGGAACCTCTAAAACTACAGACTCTTGCCAAGCAACTTTGTCAATGAGAAATGAAAAAACCTCCAAAACTTAAAATTTTAAATATATATGCCATGGTATAAAAGATGAAGCTGACTTCGTTTTTGAGAGTGCCATCATTTAGTAAATATGTTACTTTCCTCCCCTATTTAAAAAGCCAACCAGAAGCTTAAATCAAACAAAAATTCCTCTGCAATGGTGTGTTATGGTATTTATGTGTGTTTTCTGAGAACAGGAAGCATCCCCAGTAAATATGGAGCACATGTTTTCTCCTCTCCTCCTTCTGCTTTCCAGGAGACTCCATTCTTGGAACTGAAAGGTGCAGCTGACCCACCTGAGTGTCTTTGGGGACAGGGCTCACAAGTCTGTGAGGTGACAGACTGATGGGGTCACCTCCAACCACCCTGAGGTGACTCCAGCCCAGCAGCATCAAGATGAGTTCTAGAACCTTAACCAAAAAGCCCAGAGGATCACAGAGGTATCAAATACATGTTATTTTAACATATTTCTGCTCTCAGAAAACTAAATGATAGGTTCGGACTACCTAACAGAAACATAGCACTTTGCTTTCAAAATGCATTACCATCAAAATAGGAAAACTCTTGCCTGCAGAAACATGAGGCAGCTGAACTTCACCTCTAAATTCTGAAGATAAAATAGCTTTATAGATGCAGGTATACACTTAAACCCCTTAAATAGCCAAATGTCTGATGATTTATCAACATATAAAATTATAGAATAATGTATATCTTAATCATTGTAAATAACTGTGTATAAAAACATTCCTAATTACATATATATATTTACATAAATTATAACAAATTCACAAAGACTTGAAGTTCAAGTGCTTAGTAAAGAAATAGGCTACAGAACCACAGGATCAAAAAATAGGACAGGATCTATTGCAACAGCACAATTTCCAGTGAAAACAACAACAACAACAAAAAAAAATCCTCTTCATCTTTCATTGAAATTATTATCTGCCACTATCAAAAGTCTTCCAATGCCCCAGAGAACCAGACTTTAAGTCAATCTAAACAACTAAAAATTCATACTTTAAAATTGTGGTTCTTTTGAATAAATGAATTTAACAAAAGTTAATTGAAAGTTGGAGAGGAAATAATTAGGATTGTTGTTTCACTATACTGTCCATTTATATAACAAACTACTTGTGTAGCCAGTGTCATTTTTAAAATTTCCCTTTCACACTGCTGGTTTGGAAAATGTAATTGAAACTTTAAATAAAAAAGCTGTTTAAGAAATGTAGATTTTCCATTCATTCTCAAATATTCTTCTCTTCTTTTAACATATACTAATGTCATTCATGCTGTAGAAAAATTTAGGATTGTAGAACTCAGTGCCCTCATAGTTTAGGCTGGCTGAAGTGAGTTTTCTTCATCAAGAATGAGACACAAAGTGCTACACAGTTTCAACATGTCCTACTCTTCTGTAAAATAGAACAGAATATTTTAACTTTCTGCTTATAGTCCAAATTTAGATATTTTTAAGACAAGGTTGGGTTTGGTTCTGTTAATTTAGACAGATTTTTTTAATTAGCTAGTATAACTTTTCCTGCAAAAGCAGTTCTTACACTCAAAATTAAATTTCATGTAATGCACTGGATTAATCCACACAAAATTGGTCATGGGTTCCAGCTGCTTGTCTTGCATTTACTTGACTTTTTTCCTGGCCTGTGACATTTGATAGGTTTCCATCCAGCCTCTCAGTGGATCATTTGGCCAGAGCAGAGCCATGTGACACTTTGAGGTTTTTCTGGACCTATTACAATGAGTAAAATTTAAACCAAAATATTGGATTTATACACCAGTGAATTCTGTGTGCCTCTGCAACTGAAACTTAAATAGATTCTCCAAAATTGATGACAAGAGGGTAGCTTTTGTGCATGTGGGTGCACTGATAACCACCCAGGCTATGACAAGTTGTGCTACGTGAGGCTGTCTCTGCAAATTCTGCTGGCCATACAAAATTTAAACTCCTGGAAGGTAACTTCCCTTTCTCCTTTCCACTTTCTAATCAGACTTTACCAGTATTGAGGACCTCATAAACTAACCAGAGAATCATAGTTGCCTTTTCTCTTTTTAGTGCAAACAATTAATCCATCCTTTGTTTTCCTAGAGGTTGAGTCTCAAGAATCAAGGCAATGTTTTTCTTCACAATGGAAGGCAGAAAGCTAATTTATCCTGTATCTGCTATTGCATAAAAGAAGCCTGCAGGCATCATTAAGAGGTGATGCAATTGGTTTCAGCTTGCACCATGACATAACACCTTCACATTTTGTCACTTACCCATGAATCCCAGTGACAAGGAAGATAAGGTTGCCATTGATCTTGGTACAGTTTACAAACTTGTCAATGTTACTGGAATCCACTGTCTGGGCTGACACCAAACTCCCTGTCCCAATGCCATCACATGCTGCCAAAACAAGGAGCTTGTGTAAAGAACTAGGGAAAACAATTACTCAATGCTGACCTTACAGACACAGTCTTCATCTCATTCAGCAGGGAGGTGTTAAAACAGCACCCTTGACCCATTATCCCAAAGAAGGCCATGCCAGTTTAAAACAAACATTGAGCTGCAGTACCTGCCACAGAACCCTGGCACACATGTTAAGCTGTTTCACGTGGGATATAGAGGTGAGGATCAACCACACAAAATCCCACTCAGCCCAGCCACACCATTTCTTGGTACACTGCTCACTGCAGAAGCTGAGGGACCCTAACACTGCTGGCTCCAGAGGTCCTCTTCTCTGGTGGATTTGTGAACTTAACCATCCCTGCCATAAGGCCCTTTAAAAGGTGGTATAAATAACTTGTTATCAACCAGCAAGTTACTGGTGCCTGGAGAAACTCTGGCAACCAGTGAGGAAACTTCTCTGAGTAGCCTTTCTGTGCAATTTAGCTGCATTTCCTGGGACACAGGATGCACCAGGAGCAAATCCCTCATGACTTCAACCTTATAATGTATTCTGTCTTCCTAACTGGGCTCCTCTAATGGGAAAAGTATTGGCAAAAGCCTTTACAAACATGTGGTAGCTTTCCTCCTGAGAGAGTAAGGAACTCTATACCTGTGTTTTCATGCATAATACTATCTATTCAACAACAACAACAAATTATTTACCACAATTAAGTCAGATGTGGCTTCCATTAAGACTGAAAAGTGGCCTAGGTACATGTAGGAAAAGTTAAGGTGCTTTGCTCCACAGACCTTCAAGCAGGGAGCAGAAAGTCTCCTTGCTGGAGTCTAGAACAGCAAAGAAACCTACAGATTTCAGTCTTCTCAAAAAAACCATCACTACTCTGTGTTTTAGACACTGAGGAAGCAGGTAGAAGATTCTGGGAAAGCAGAGACAGAAGAAGGAAATGGAATCCTAATGTTGTATTGACAAATATGAGGCATCCTAGACACTGAAGTCAGGGTTTTTGGTATGGCCCCCTTTGGAATGACAAAAGGACAAAGTTAAAACACCTCCAGGAAACACTTGTCATTAAAATAACACAGTGGAGAATTCTTTCAGATTTCTGTAAAACCAACAGAGAAATCCCCTTCATATGTATCTAACAAAACGTAATTGGTTTGCTTATATGACCATTACAACATAATAAATTTTCATTCTATTTTATGTGCTTGACTCACAACCTACATAGCTCCAAGTTTTGTGAGTATTCAAAGGCTATTCATATTCTGCAACATCCTCATGAAGGGCAATTCATGCCAAAATAACACCCTGTGTAGACAACATTAAAGAAAATTTATACTGAAGCACTGCCTACCTTTAGGACAAATGTCAGTGCAGGGCTTGCACATCTTAATACCATTTTCTTCCACCTCCATCTTGGAGCTGGGACATGCCCGGACACAAGAGCTGGAATCTACCACAAAGTTGTCTGAAAAGAAAAAGTTGGCAGAAAGTGAATAAAAGTTGGGACATGTTTTTGAACTCTGTGTCAATACCTATTGTTACCTTAGCACTTTCTCAGTGACATTAACACTCAAAAGTTCTGTGTTTTCAGAAGTGTATAAGCAAAATAGGCATGTTATCCGAGACTTATAAAAATCCATGAACTGTCAGGCCTGATCCCTCTTTCTCTCCCAGTTTGGCTTTATTATTATTTGTAGGGAAAAAAGAAGTTACAGTAATTGGAGACAACTAAAGCAAGATGGTCTGTCCTGTCCTTTTCATGCACACACAAAAATGTACATCTAAGATAAAACAGTGCACTGGACAATGACAAATATTTCAATTTTCTCCTGTAAAACAATTGCCAAAGGGAATATAGATTGATCCTACCTAACTAAAAGCTTAATACTGATAAGAAAGGGGAAAAAAAGGTAAGTGTTCAATTAAGTATTTGGACAAAGAATGATATCCCTTATAGTGCATGATATCAGGTTCTTAACAAACCAATCTTGCTTCAACAAACCCACCACTGTTACAGGCAGAACTAGGCCCTGGTGGTCACAGCCCCTGGCTGCTGTCAGCCCTCCACAGAGATTCAAAATTGGGATTTTGGGTTGGGATGAATTATGGCTCCATTTAATATAGACCACCCATCCTTCTTACATGTAATTTATGGATAAAATAATTAATGCACAAGTGTAAAGCTTCATGAAATGAAAGGGAGAGCAAGAATACTATCTCCTTTATTATTCTTTCCAATTAAACCAGCAGATTCAAAGACTGTGTAAATGATGACCCTATAATTTTTTCTGTTACTTGTCATCATCTGGCTGGTATCTCAGAAGCATGTTTTACATGCATGGGATTTTTCTTTTTTTAACTCCCTCTTCCCCTCTAAGTTTACTCTGGAGTTTTAAGACTGCATTTTTGTCAGTATTACAAGCTTGTTCCTCATTGGGACAGAACTGCTCAGGGTAATTTTCTGTCAAATCATCATTATTCCAAGTCAGGGGTATCAATATCATGAAAGCATTTGGTGCCAGGTGCTGCTGGTGGACTGTTATTTTTCTGAAACAGAAATTCATACCCTTTTACAATCCCACCATTTTAACTACTTATTTCCACCATTTTGGAATTTGCAAATACTGATCTAAAGCATGAATCTAGCAAGCAGTTGACCATGAAAACAGCAACCACCTTTCTTTAGGAAAATTCCTCTAGGATACCTGGGAACTGTCAGCAGCACAGAGTGTCAGTGCCTTTTGTTACCACCTGACTGAGTTATTACTGGCTCCAAGCACATGTGCACTCAGCTCTCGTTCTCTCAGTGTTTTTAAGGCTGCTGAAATGCAGCTCCAAGTCCCCATCACTGCAGAAGGCAGGGAGCAGGCAGACAACACAGCACTTACGTGGGCACTTCTTGACGCAGAAAGCACCATAGGTGTACTTGGCATTGTGGTTGTGCTCCAGCTGGAAGGTGGTGGGGTTGTACACAAAGGTCTGGGGGCACTGGGTGACACAAGCACCACTGTCATTGAAATTCATACAGGCCTGCAAAACGAGGGAGACGAAAAAATATTGAATTAAATCATATAGCTGCTCCAGGGTTTGATTTTATTTTTTTTTTTTGTGTAAAAGATTGCCTTGATTGTTCAGACTTGCTGTGACAGTGAGGAATGTCATACAGAGCTCTCTAACATTCACTTTGGCTACTTGAATTTTTGCTAGGATCTTGGCAGCATGTGACTTTTCAAATTAGGGAGTTTGGTGAGCCCCCTTAATTGGCAACAGTTGCCTGTTACAACACTTTCTACAAAACCAAAACAACACTGTAATTTGTTTCGTAACTACTCACAATCAACTAATTCTTAACTTGATAGGACATTCTAAAACTGCCAAGAGCAAGCAGCTATTTATCATCATCTAAGCAAATGCTAATGACATTTTCAGAGGTCCAACCCTTTAGATTTCTTACAGCATGAGTACATCATCCAAATGAAAACTGTAATTCCCAATTAGGAAGCAAGAGGGATAAGAACTTCTTTTGAGCTAGCACAGGAGGGGGCCGTCTCCCTCAGTGGCAAGTTTAACAAGGTCAGTTGCTTCACATACTGAGAGAGGAAAATAGGACTTTGTCCCACTTAGCATTCAGGCTCTGCCATGCACAGCTGACAGAGGACAGGGCCCTGACAAATGAAGAGGAGAGTGTGTGGATAACAGAAGTAATGGAATGCAAGGAAAACAACTGACCATGCAAGGTTGGTAATTAGGAATAGAAAGGCCCACCGGTTTTGACATTCCTCATCAGCACACATCATATCTATGGTTTCAACCACAGATTATAAGAAAACCATTGGAGTAATTTTCACAGAGCATACCATGAATGAAAAATTTGTATGAATGTGAAAGCTGTAGCCTGGCTTGGAACCCTATTGCAGTTTAAGCTGCCACTGTTACTGGGTAGTGCCTCCCCTCTACCCTGTAATCCAGGCTGCTTTAGAAGTGTCTGTTTAGGAGTGAATCCTTCTGGTCTTTTTCCAGGTTGTTAAAAAACAGACGGTTTTGTCTTTAAAGAGTCAACACGTATAACAATAATATATGTGTCCTGTCCCCTTGCCTCCTGTGCTGGGACTGAGAGAAAAGAGAAAAAGATTCCTCTCCTTCGCTGATTTTACTAGCAGTCCTTATCTCCATTTGGATCAAGACCAGCAGGACCATGGACCTGTCATGCCAGAAGATTTCAGAAAGGAGAGGCTAATAATGCATCCAAGGACAAAATCTGCTGCTGGAAGGAGCAAGCAGGGAGATCCATGATGAAAGCACTGTCCACATGGAGCATGTGCTAAGTAAAACTGCTGATCTTGGTCCTTTAAAATGCCTATTACAAAACCTGCCAGGTTTTTCCATAGAAACAGATTTTTCTTCCCCCTTAAAAAGATAAACACTTTACTCAGAACTGGATGGGAAGTCCAAGTGAGGAACAGGGTTGTGTCACTTTTCTGGTTCCACTATGCAACCAGGCCCTCCTACACATTGTAAATTCTAGACCCAGTCTGAATCTGAGATAAAAACATCAGTTAAACTTTGCCTTAGCATGTTTGCTTGCATTTATGTCAGATGATGATTACTGTCTTGCTTTTAGAACTGAATATGCAAATGACTAGATGGCAGCATATGGAGGAGGATGGATGAATTTTATCTACAGATATTAAAACAGTATTTAGAACAGGATGCTGTAGCAAGATGCCATAATGCTCTAAAGGATTTGTCATGCTTCATAAGCTGTACTTTTGCTTATTAATAAATACTAATTTAGTTTGTTTCCTCAACCCATTTCTTACAGGTTGACTTAAAAGGTACTCCATCATGTACGTGACAATTCTCTGGTAATAGTTTAGCACATGCATAAAGTAAAGCACACCAATACTCCTTGGAGACATGGCAATTCTTGGGAAAAATTCATCTAGAAGATCTGGGAACTTTTAATTTATGACTGAAATGCTTGATATACATTTGTAATTTCTTCGATAATATATGCAAATTTCTAGCATTTTGCGCTAAATGCTGCTAATTTGTGAATAAAAGCATAGGGAAATACACAGAGAAAAAACAAAGTTCTGTGTCTCAGTTGAAAGCTAAGCACAGTTGTCTATAGCCTAAAGAGTTGCACTTTTCACCCACTGTGCCTAAGCAAGTAATGACTAGTACTGAAAATTGCCAGACCCCTGCTGAATTTCCTTTACATTGCTCTGGGGCCAGGAGGGAATGAGAATAAACCCTGGATGCTTCTCTGTTGTATCAGAACAAACATACTAGTTGATTTTTAGCATACATAATTCCATGGCTGCCACAGTTCAGGAAGCCCAAGTTTCAGGCTGCAGCATTGCACAACTTATGCTGCCAATAACTTGTCCTTAATCTTTGAAAATGGTTACATCAAAACGTCAGTTCTGAGGATGTTCCTCAATGCTCACTTGGGAACTGTGACTGCATTTTTACTCTTCCCTTTGCCTATTTATATTGTACATGACACAAGAAAGAATGGCATTTTCCTCTCTAGTTCAAAGCCAGCAGAGAACTTCCAGGGACTGCTGGATCAGCCATACCTGATCCAGTGCTGAGCATCTACTTCTGAAAAGACAAGTCAGGCCACCACTACATTTCATCAGCAGCCAAAGAACAGCATTTAGACTGTGGTTTTGAAGCTCAAAATCTATCACTATCAAACAGCTGGGGCCAGCCAGGGGAAGATCCATTCTTGCCAGTTCATTATGAGTCACTTCCCCATACCTTCAAATTATATGCAATTTTCTATACCCTACTCCCAACCTCACCTGGCAGTCAACTTCACAGGTATTTGTCTCTTCAAACAAGTGGGTACTTTTGAAAACCCACCTCCCTATGCTGGTTCTAATTCTAGGCTTCTTTGAACCTGGGTTTACTTCCCCTGAAACCATTAGCAAAACTTATCTCATTGACTCAGCGTGATGAGCTACACATTTTTTGAGATCAGTTTTGGGTTCTAAAGGTGCTAAAACTCTTAGAAATAATGGATTAGAAACAAGAGAGATTTTCTAAAGGCTTGGATGTTTAGATTGCCCATTTCTGTAAAGAAAACGCCCTTTCTTCTTTCCATCTGAAGTACAGACGTAGTAACATGCATTTGAGGGAGAGCGTTCTGGGAACCACTTTCCTTCCATCTCCACGAAGAAACATGCCCAGTAAAAAAGCTGAATTTAAATCAGTTCTGTCAGAAACAGGGAACACCTTGCACAGAGAAGCTAAATAGTATTCTTGACTTTCATATGAAAAGCACACAGAGCACTCATAAAAACCATGTTCAAATATAGCGACAAATACTTCTAAAAATTTGCTGTCACCTCTAAAAGCTAATTTTGGAAAAGAAAAAGATAAAAATCACAGAGATAAGCATATTAATCGTTCCCAATCTGTATTTACAAATATCATAGATCTGTTAATGGGTAATATCAAGTAGATCAATGTTAATAGAATGCTAATAGAATATGAAAAGTACTAAATGCTAAAATTCGCATCCTGAATTTGCGAGTGTTCACGCGGTGCATTAAAAGGGACAAAATAGTGAATTTTATGGATGAAAACATTGGGAATCTGCAGAGGGACTGTCAGGAAGAACCAAAGAAAGGCCACGTACGAAGCAGTCGGTGTCCTTGGGTCCGTAGCAGCCACCGGCGCACTCGCGGTGGCAGCAGTCGCTGACGTAGGGCCCATAGCAGCGCCCATCGCACTGCTCCGCACACACCGTCTTCGTCACTGCAGGGGCAGGAGAGGCACAGGTCAGGCACAGGGCAGAGAGCTGCCCCTTCAGCAGAGCACCCACAGCATGCTGAAAAACCCCCAGGCACTGAGGGAACCGCCTCCATGGTGCTGACACTAGGATCCAGAATGCCTGCACGGTCCCCTCTTCAGGAGCACACACGTGGCTCAAGGACTGTGGAGAAGGAAGCTTTAGTGTGCCCTCTTTATCCCTGAAAATTCAGGGGGAATTTTACTTTCAAATAATTCTTTTGTTAAACAGGATATGACCTGACCCCTCCAGAAAATAACACAAGAGCCCACCGGTTGCATGTGAGTTTTCCCCACGAATAACAGCAACACAGAGTAAATGAGTGAAATTCAGAGTGAGACCACGAATGTCACAGCCAAATGCTGCCCTTGATGACAAATGGGAACAGAACAGACTGCAACCTTGGAAACACCACTTGCTGTTTCTAAATAACACAATCCTGCCTTCATTCACAGGGAAACAACTAGTTCTACCAGCTGGATTGTAGTTCCACACCACTCGGGGCTTGGTCTTGTGCAAAGAATGGTCAACCAGTGGAGCATCCACCTCGCCTCCCTCACTCAGCTATAACCTCTATTTTTTTTTAATGGAAAATTAAATTAGTATCACCCAAACTATAACAAACACCACTGCATACTGTGCTGTCAGCTGTCTGATAAAAGCTGGGATGATACACTTCTGCAATTAACCTTCAATATCAATTTTTTTAAAAAACATTAAATTACTTCTCTATGAAAAACACTTTTCTGGAAGCAAGAGAAAACAAAATTCCATCCAAATTTCTGCTCAATTCTACTATTCTAACGTATAGGTAACTCCTTTCTGATCCAAAATACCTTCACTACTTACCAGAAATACTTAACGTAATGCTGTAGCTTCTTGTTACACATAGTATTTAATTAGGACATAAAAATGTAAATAACTAAAGAGAAGTGATTGTTTATAATCTAAAGAATAAAACAGTGCACTTTTAGAGCAATTTCATCTTGCTGATACCAGAGGGAAACCCCCAGACAGAAAAGGCTTTTGTGCCTTGTGCAATCTAATTTGAGAAATTTGGGGAATTCTGTGAAGGCACTTGCTGTCAACACTGCCTGAGAAGCACATTAAAAAGATTTGTTTATTTAAGCAACAGTATTGAGAAACACTAAGACACATCTGAAACAATGGCACCTGTGGCTGTGTGGAGAGAGTCTTGGCTCATGAAAATGAACAAATACCTTCTCTGGTCTGTGACTGTGCCTTGTTTTCCAGCAGCTCAGGATTTGCACTGGACTGAGCACTCATGGAGAGGCACAGCCCAGACGTACCCTGCCTTGAGGGAGGGCCCTCATTCCCAGTGGCTCCCCCTTAGTGGAGGGGCACAGAGGCCATTCAGTTCACTCCACCCCACAACCCAAACTCTGTGTGTTCTCCTGTGCCCTGCCCTGGGCAGCAGCTGGTCCTGGAGCCCAAGGGACAGCCCTCAAATGCCCTGCCTCCCCCTCACTATCATGGTACCCTGTGTTTTGCCATGGCCATAGCCACATTCTGCCTTGTGGCTATGCCTCGAGGCCATGCAAGGAGCCCACTGTTAAATGCATTCCTTGCTGCAGCCCCTCAGAGGTTTTGGTGTAAACCCCCTCTGTGTGGATAATCAGTGTGGGCCACCTAATTAATTCCCCTCTGATTTATTTACCCCAGATGCAGCTGCTGTTGGGTGTCCACCCCATCCATGGAGCCACCGGCTCCCCGTGGAGGAGGGCCAGAGCATGGTGCTGATAACACCAAGGTTTTGGATTGATCTTGGGATGGGCCATTCACACCAGGGCTGATCTGGAGGAACATGTTTCTCTCTTCAGCACAATGCTTGAGCTGGATGCCTTCAAAGAGCATATTTTGCTTCTGGTTAGATAGCAGCTCAAGGAGGGGCTGTACCACGCTGCTCAGGATAGTGACCACTGTGGGTTTTCCTGAAGCAAAATTAATAATTACAGCAAAGGTTTGTCACTGCTCTTCCCCAGTGGTTTATTTTTCAGGGATAACAAACAGTGCCAACAGAAATGACAACGTCTTGTACTAGGAAGAGGCCAGAACATATTGTATCTAGCTCCTGCTTCACCTGCCATATTTGCATTATAGCTGCTGTTGAAGGTCCCGGTCTGAGGGGAACCTGTCAGGTCATTAATGAGCTTAATGGGCCCTGAATAACCTTAAGGACTCATATTTAAGACACATTAAAAGGAAGGTTTTTCCCCACCACAAAACAAACATGAGGCAATTCTGTGTATTGTCTGAGGGCCTGAAAAAATCCAGCTGCTCAGGTGGCAATAAACCTCACTCACCAGTTCAGCTTCCTGCAGTCATTCTCAGGGAGTAACCCCACAGACAATACAGGTAGCTGCACTGGTTTGAAAAGATAACAAGCTTTTTTCCCCAAACACTTTCCTTCAAATACAATCAATTGATTTTATGGCTCTAACTCAGGACCTATCTGAAAGAGTGAATTATAAATATTACCCAAAATGTCAAACTAGAGGGCAATTCAGGTGCCAAGTACTCATATTTCCACCCAACACAACTGTGAGGAGAGCTTCACTAATCACAGCTGAGACCCCAAGCTTCAAAGCAGACCTTCTGAGGGTCAGCACAACCACCTGCCTGGATTCCTACAGATCATGTGTGTGATCCCAAGAATCTGGAGGTTCAACTCACACAGTCAGGGCTAGGACCAAAGGACAAACACCAAAGTCTTGAAAAATGTGTTGTGCATTGAGATGGATTTCTGGGTGAGTCTGTCAACCTCTACCAGTACGTCACAGCAGTGAGCGGTCTTGTGGATGGGATGAAATGAACATCTCATATATGTCTCCTTTATGCTTTCCCTTCATCTTTAATTCTGTCAGGACACTATAAATCTATGAAGGAAAAAATGGCAAGTAACTGAAATCAATGAAAGTGTTATAAACATGCAAAGTTATTAGAGCAATACAATGGTTTTAATTAAAGATGCTGGCTTCAAGCAGAAAGCTTCCCTGATTGATCCCAGCTGCTGGTTCAGCTCTTTTGGTGTGCCCCACCAGGCTGCTGCTTGCCTTTTGCTGCTCTAATTTGGCACCTTCTCCTCAGCAACACCAGCTGCACAAGGACAGTATAAATACAGTTGTGCTCAGACCACCCTCCTGTACACACAAAGAGTGATGGAGCACTTGAAATTTGCTAAATGTTTCACGTTTGATTTATAGGTTGTATTTGTCTTTTTACATTCCCTTAGTTGGGTCTACATTTCAATTTAGATTGTTGTCTTTTCAGTTACACTCCTCTTGGAAAAAGTGCATAATCTCTCACTTTAATAATGTATTCAATTGTAAAAGTTTCAATTTCCACTTGAAACTCTTAACAGACATGAACAGCAAGAATTTTAACAACTTAACCATATATTTTCAAATTTGATTAGTGACTTCCAAAAGCATTTATTATTATGGTTTTATTTAAAGTGGTTTACATTCTATTCAGTGTGTGCCCAATACCCTTTGAAAAATAGTCTTTTAAATTAAAGTAATTTCATATTAGCCTTTCCTGACACTGAAACAAGTTATATCATCTAGATTTCAAAATCTTCCTATTAATAGGATCTTCCTATTAACATCTACTAATATTTTAATTACAAAAGAAAAAAGGATTGCTAACTGTGTAAAACAGTACCCTGGAATTTCATCTCCTCTACCTCCTAACAGAACAGCTTGGCTTAAATTTCCTATTAATTGCCTTCTTAAATACATGAATTTTCTTGTCACATTTAGAGAGACATTAGAACAGTTAGATGCAGGTGGTGTTTCAGACAGAGTTAGCAACAAAGACATTGCTGGAAGGCAACATAAGAAGCAGCTAGGTAGATGATATTCATGAAAAAAACAAAGGGATTTAGTTTTTTTCCATATGTAATTTGAAATGAAAGACACGGATTAAGATCTTTCATTTTTTTTATCCTTTCCCAGGAAAATAATTTAAATCTCATCTTGGGAGGGGGGCTCATTAGAATATTTTGCTTCAATCCTTGATATAAAAAAAAAAAAAAAGAAATTATTGAAATGCAGCTCTGAGTTGTTTCTAGGATCAAAATGGTTTTGCATTGGGATGTGGCACTGCTGGAGTATTTTCCTGCATGTGTTGGAAAGACATGCACCTCCAAGGTGATGGGGTTAAGGCAGACACAATGTGCACACCACCACTCATCCTGTCTCCAGCTTGTGTCTACAGCAACATTTGTGAGCCCAAAAGCCAGGCATGTCTTTTAAAGTCAGACATTGAGGCAGCAAAAGCACAGTCCCACTTGCATTTTTATGTTTTGAGTTCACACTCAAATTGTCCCTCTTTGCTTCACTCAGTTTGCAAGAAACACATTGTGAGAAAATCTAATGAAGAAATACCCTTTTCCAGCCTTTTCCTTCAATCCTGCTGCTTGTTCAAGGTGCAGTGAGGTCATGGAGGCAAAGAGGAAGTCTGTGATGTAAAATTAATTCCTGTCCCTGACAATCAGAGTGGCCTTGAATGTAAGAGGATGTGGAGTAGCTACTCAAGTAGAAGAGTGTGATCTGTGGACCTCCCTGAAACGCCGATGGGCTATGGCTTTTCCTAGTTTATTGTTTTGACCCATGGTTGTGCCTTGGCCTGTCCCAGAGTCTGGATTTGCCACTGTGAAAGGACAGAGAGCTGCCCCTCCTGGAGCCAACCCTCTGTGAGTCCTGCCTTCACAGCACTGCAGATAAAGCTTCTCCCTCCCTGGTAAGACTACATTAATCCACCAGATCAGCTCTCTGATCTGAGAGCAGTGCTCTGTAGAGCCTGAGACCATGGGAGCTGATCCTGCCACATGGACCTCTGCAGCTGCACAGCTGGACTTGCCACAGGGCTGGAGACATGGCCTGAACCAGAATCATGGGCTCCTTATGGAGCACAGCTGCCAGGATTTTACACTGTTCTTGCAAAAGCTAAACACAGAAGGCATGAATAAATCTACTCAAGTTTGGATGGATTATGCAGCTTCTCACCAAGTTACCCCAGAAAAACCCCATTAATTATTTCTAACCATGATATAAAATCATTTGGTCAACTAGGGTTTAAGTCCCTTTCCATCATCTACTTAAGCACACAACCCAGAATCTACTTCTTTTCCTGGTAAGGAGCACTGACTTCCTCAGAACCTTCAGCTGATGCTCCTAAAGGGAAGGCAGCTCCTGGAGGGGTGGCAGAGTGTCTGCAGGTATGTGGCTCTGTCCCCTGTCTCAGCAGGACAGCTTGGATTTCCTGCTCGGACTCATCAGACATTCACCTCAAGCTGCCTGCCAGTTCTAACTCCATCCTGTCTCTCACACCAAGTAGTCAAAAAAACCAAACAAAAACCAAAACCAAAAGAAACCCCAACCCCAAACCCCCCCCAAAACAACAACAACAACACAAAACCAAACAAAACCACAAAACAACAACAAAAAAAAAAACCACAAAAAAAAACCCAAAACCAAATAAAAACCAAAACAAAAAACCCCCAACAAACCAACCAAAAAAAACCTGAAAAAATAAACAAAACCCCCCAAAACTGCCAAAAACCACAAAGAAACTCCCCAAACCCAAAAAAAAACGAAACAAAAAACACTAAACCAAACAAAAAAAAACCCAAACCCAACCAACCAACTAACCAAAAAAAACCCCAAAACAAACAAAAAAACCCCAAACCAAACCAACCAACCCCACAAAAAGCCCAAACCAACAAACAAACAAACAACAACAACAAAAATAAAACATCCCAGGAAAGAGGCAGATTGTCCTGGGCTGACTCTCAGCTCAGAGCTCAGCCAGGATGCTCGCCTGGGGGTGGCTCATTTGTCACAGTCCTTCCTCCCATGTACAACTCAGCCAAGGAAACAAGCACAAGAAGTGTTCTCTGAGGGATCTCCCAGTAACCACTTCATTTCCCAGGAAGGGTGATTGCAGTAGAAGCAACTGGTTTTCACCCTCTTTTAGGCAGGAAGAAGAAAAAAACTAGTAGAAAAAGACAGCTGCCAATTTTCTCCTGTTTTATTATCTGCTAATATTGCGGCTGTACTTCTAGCTCTTTAGCGTCTGAGAGAAGGAGCTGAAAGCACACAAGGAAGAAATTCATTTTAATGCTCTCTAAATTCAACAGGACAAACATTGTGAGTAACCCTTCAGATACTACTTCCTTCACTAAAAGACTATTATTCTCTCTTTCAGTACCACTCAAATACATTCTGAAGTTATTATAAAGAGAACAGTTCTGCAAGAAAACTAATATTCTCAGGCTACCATTGAAATTAACACAGTATTTTGTTATCAGGAACTCTGCAGAGTCAGGTGGTCATTAAAGATCTCCAAATCCGCTTTGTATTTTTTTCTATTCCTGCAGTATTTGTTTCAGTGTATTCCAAAATGACCATCAATATTCTCAAGAGCCATGGTGTGTGTTGCCACCAAGTAGTGAAAAGAAAATTCAAGTTAGCATTAGCAGTTTTAGAAAGCACAAGGGAGGAAAGAAAAATATCATTCACATGGGTGAAAAAAAAGCAGATCATCTATTGGTAAAAATATAGGGAGAAGAAACCTCTTGTGTACTTTAAAGTTATACTGAACCCAGAATTTATAGTATCCCTTCACAAGTGAGAGAAAAACCAAGCAGGATCTGTGCTACATTGTTTTGCAGTCCTTTGTTTCTCACTCTTACACACTTACAGGTCTGGCAGTGATTCTCTGTCGGTCCCCAGCACCGTCCTGTGCAGGACTTATGGCAACGACCACCTGCAGACAGAAAGAGAGAGATTGGAAATGGGGCTTCCTTTCATTCCTTTAACATCCAGCAGCTGTGGAAGACGAGGCTCCATCTGGTCTTTGGAAGGTTTTATATGTCTTAGCAAGGTTGAAACAGTGCCTGTAAAAAAAGACCCAACTAAATAACCAGACCTGGTGTCAAACTTTATATGCAATGCAGGTACTAAACGCTTTATACCCTAAATCCCTTTTTGCTATGCATAATGACTGGGGCATTTTAAAACAAAAAGAAGTATGAGCAAGCCTGGAGGACTGAGGAACCATGTCATCATGCAGTGCTATCACGATTGCTTTCCACAGTCTATGTACAAGCTAATGATTCCTCCACGGAGAAGAGATGGGTGTGCTGGGAAGGCTGAACAGCTACCTACCTCCTGTCCCATTCCATCTGAACAGTGGGACACTCCACTCCATGCCTTTGGTTAAACCCCACCCCTCTTCCCCACAAACTCACATGGTCTGCATGTCCAATGTTATGGCAAGGGAAGTGGGCCCTGTGCAACCACTTAACCCCAGTGACAGCAAAGCTCACAGGACTTTCTGTTTTCTGGCTGCTGATTCTTTAGGTGCCTGTGGTTGTGCTTCAGAAGGAACCTCGTGTTCCTTCAGACCTTGGATGTGATGCTCTGCATCATCTTTCTACCTGCTGATAGGTGTAGTCCCTGAAGAAAAAGAACTGTAGGTGCTTTCGCTGTAAAATACAGCTGGAAGAAGAAGCATTAGCAATGATAGGTTTCATTAGTAATTAGTGACTGAAATCCACTTGGACTGAAGTGGGAGTTGAGTTCACATGTCCACATCATGGCAAATGCTGACCCCTGTGAGAGGGAAGGCAAGCACGGAGAAGAGCTGGAACGTTCTCCTCTGGCTGTACTTCAACACCACTGCAGAGAGCACTCGGACAGTCCTACACCAGTCTGGGCCGTGAGGGAATGGAGACCCCACTCCATGGCTGCCATGTGGCCACAGCCAAAGCCCAGGCACACTCTCAGGTGTGGCAGTGCCCGAGGGGCAGGCAGGCAAGCCCTTCACAAAGCCAGAGCTGAGACACCCAACATAAAGCCTGTGGAAGACTTTGCACAGCCCTTATCGCTGTGCTTTTGATCGCAGGAACCCAACCTTGTGTCTGATTAAACTTTTATCCATCACTGAATACTGCTGAGATTCTGTTAAGTGAATTTCCCCTTTGAACCTGATCCAGGTTCAATCCTTTCAATCATGTATTAACGGCTGCTGCTGCTAACACTGCTCCATTACACTAAATCAAATACTTGCCACACGCCCTGATGGGAGACGGCGTCAGAAAAAGTGCAAAATGTCTCTCAGCTGAGGTTGGATCACCCTAAAGACAAACACTGCTGCTCTGCTAGCAGTGTGCTCACACCTGCAAGGTGTTACAGAGCTCAGCAAACCCACTGTGATGGTCCCTTGAAGTGGGATTCTGCGTCACTAATATTTCATTCCTTGGCATTCCTGGTGCTGCTGATGCTGCTGCCTGGTAATTACCACACTGAATTCCAACTACCTTGTTAAAACTGCCAGCTCCTTGTTGCATTCATGTTCATTGAAGGCAATCATACTTGGGAAACATTGTTGCTGAAATCACCAGCACATAATTCGCTGTCACCTTCTACCATCTGTTTATTTAGATCACAAATGTACTATAACCACATAAATGCAAACTCATTCTGGCTAACAGGGAGGGCACTCCATCTGGCATGAATAATGCAACTTTAATCAGTAATAACGATTATTATGATTATTAAGAGACTACTGGAACCCTGCACAGAAAGCAAATATATCCACATTGATTTATAAGAATGAAAGTTTAAAACAGTGAGGTAAACAGCAAATTAAAGGAAGAATTTTAGCAGATGAGGCTTGATAAGATATATGTTGTTAGCTGATTTTGGTACTTGCTGAACTGAATAGAAATGCTCCCCTGGAAATGGGTTTTATTAACCAGCTACTCCTGATCAGCAGGAGGAGAACACTCAGAGAAGCTTCACCACCGTGGGCTGTGCTCAGCCCTCCCCTGAGCCCGAGCATCCCTGCTGGGGCAGCCTGGGAGGAGCCACAGCCCACCCACAATGGGGATTTCTCTTGCAAGTCTCTCCTCTATCCCAATCCTTGAGGTCCAGTCTCATGCCTCTCTAGGCTCAGCGGTCTGGAGCTCAGGGAGAAAGCTGGAGGCCCTGCATCCAGCACTGTGGGATAACGCAGAAGAAACTTCAGCATTCCTCCAAGTGATCCCTAACTGGAGAGTCTGCCCACACCTCTGTAAAAACTGCACTTAAAATACAAATCTTCATATCCTTGGAGCTCCTTGGTGCTGAGCTGATCCTCGGTACACAGCCAAAAATTTATTCAGCCACCTCTATTCCTCCTGGAAATAAAAGCAATTCAGCATCTTCAAAACAGCATTTAAAAATTTTTTTTAACTTGCATGCCTGCTGCCTGGTACATGACTTTGTTTGGCAGTGTCAGATGATGATTTGCATTTAAATAGAGATATTTAACAATAAAGCAAGAAAAGGCTGCCAGTTTCTTTTTTTCTCACTGGGAACTCAAAAGTGTCTGTTTCATTGTTTTCACTTTTCTCAGCTGTACAGACACAACCAGGAGCTGAGCTTGTAGGCAGCACACCTCTGAATTGCATTGTTATGTGTCCTTTTGAAGGTCAAATATACTGAGAATTAAAAACCAAACTCCCTCCAAATAGTGTATCTATATCGGCTTGGTTGTTTAAAGAGAAAAATAACTTTCTTTGCTCTCAATATGAACTGGTCCAGATTCTGCCCTCACATCCCTTTGTATTTCACCTGGTTTTCCCCACTAAGGGAAAATCTGTCCCGTAATAAGGACAGATTGAAACCCATTGAAGACCAGCTCAGCAAAATTAAGACAGAAATAGTCCTGTGGAAGTCAACATAGCACTCAGAAGCATAACAAGCATTCATGTGAGGAGCAGGTCTCACAAGTAGATCTGTAGGTCAGGCTTAAATGATAATAAATGTATTTGCCCTAAGGTTGACAAGGCCCTTGGAGGAATTGTACTCCTACTCTCAGATCTTCCTGTAAATATATCTTAAGATTTTTAGACTGTGAGGCAACAGATTGAAAAAAAAAATTATGAAACTATTTGTGGCATGAGTCATTCCTGTTTTTCCTTATGTCTAAAATATCCTAAACCCCCCCAACATGCAGCAGAAAAGGCTAAAAGAATTTGGAAAAAAAACCCCAACCTTGGCCCATTCACTTGATTCTTGCATATTAGTGAAGGCAGATTAGAAAAACTCTGTGTTTTCCTTTTCCAAGTGAGATAAGGAAGGATAGAACCCACAAAAGTCTCCCCCCCATTACAGCTGGAACACTGGAGTACATTTCTGCTCCCGAATAGTAGCATTGTTTTGCACACACAGTGACAGTTTGGAGGCTTCCATAATTTTCACAGGTTTTGTTATGAAATCTAGGTTAAGAAAGGGCAGATTCCCACTGGAACATGAGAATTAATTTTGCTTTGGCAAATTGCTCACAGAAAACCAATGTTTTGTCTCCTGGGCTGTCTTCCCTTGGCTAAAACTACTGCAACAGATCTGAATTATGGACTCTGAGTAGAGCACCTTCCTTGTCATTTCCAGGACAGAGTTTTATTTGTGGGAGATGCTTCTGCTTTCCCAGCCAGGGAAAGTCACCAACAGAAAATGTCTGTTCACTAGCTTGGAAAACACCAAGGTTACTTCATCCTTGTGTTTTCCTGAGAAGTCAGAAGGGCTTTCCTGTGACTCCAGACTGACTTTATTATTTCAGAAATAGTAAAACTGCAAAGGATTAAGTTAGTGATGAGACAAGAAAAATGAAGTCCTCCTCTTAGCTCTAAGCTCAGTGTCACACAGAGAAGAAACCCTGCTTCTTCCCCATCAGCTATGCAGCTGCCTCGAGCAGACCCCTCTCAGTAGGAGAAGGAAAGCAGAAATAAGAGATGTCTCGCTTTGCACAAAACTTACATTTACAGATGGTTTCTATCAGGTTAATAAATCATCATTCAATTTTAGGATACCTGCAACACACTGATAGTGAAGTGCAAATAAACACAGACAAAATGAAGTGGCTTAGATGGTTACAAGCCATAGTTTTAAGCAGCCTCTTTACTTACCTAACAATCTAAAGTAATTGATGAGCTATCAAAACAGCTATAAATCACTTATTAGCTTCTGTAATCTGCTTATAAACTCATCCTTCACATAAAAAATTCACTCCTGCAAAAATGCTAGAGATGCCACAGACTTGTTTCTAGACATAACCAGCCCTAAAGTCCCCAAAATTCCAGATATAATCTGTGGTAAGAGTCCCAGGCTGTTCTTTGCATGGCTTAGGTGAGACAGAAGGTTTGAATATGCCTGTGTGTTGTTTTTCTAGGGAGCTAAACTCCTTAGTTCTATGTATGCATAGATAACAAAATCAAAATGTAATTCAAACACTGCAACACAGCATTAAGGAGAATTAAAGATACCATTGTTGTGATGGATTGTTCTGCCTTTATCGGGCTATAATGCTTTCCCTGCCCTTGTCTGACTATTCCTATTGTCACACATTTATTCATTCACTCATTCACACTTCTTTGTCAGATAAAAATAATTTTGCATTTCCAACCCGCCCTGTGCTAGCCTTCAGATCTCTCCTGTTGATTAGAAAGTTAATTACCTAAGAGAGTCTCACACTTCCCAGGATTTCCTTCCCTTATGGCAGGAGAGACACATGCTGCAAGAAAAAGTAAAACTTTCTGTAAAAAAGAAAATGTGTTTTAGAAATATCTAGTGCCCATTTTCTCTCCCTCTGTAGAAGCATTATGGAATACAGAACTCTAAGGGTCAGTTCCTCCACTGCTAACAAACTATATGGCTTTCACTCATGTCAGATGAGTTCACTTTAGGATCTATCACCAAACAGTTTTCCAATGTAGGATTAGTCCCATAAATCTCAGGCTTTTCTTTAACAAGAGGTACCTGCATTGGTATTGTTACTTTTATTGTGGTAAATGGCACCAACTGACCTTTCTGTCTCCTCTCTGTATTTTTGTTCTCCCCTGAAGTCTCCATGCCCAGAGGGGCACCCTGCACAAATATTAATGGGACCTCTTTGCTGAGAAAATTAACACAGGGTTCATCAACGAACACTTACACTGTGGAAAAGCACAGCACCTGTTGTGGATCCATCCATCCATCCATCCATCCATCCATCCATCCATCCATCCATCCATCCATCCATCCATCCATCCATCCATCCATCCATCCATCCAGTTCCCTAGAGCCCACCTGCCAGGAGGGTGCATCCAGCCTGGAGCTCAGTAAGGGTGGTAGCAAACTACTGCTCACGATCACTTCCAACAGGGACTTCCAGCTCTGCCAGTCAACACCTCTATCTCCCCCTCATCTTCCTCAGCAGATAAGAAAAGAGACAAATACAAATGGAGAGGGACTCAGGGACAGGCACTGCAAAGGAACTGGCCTGGGAAACAGGTCTGGGAAATGAAAACAGTCCAAGAGATACGCCCTGAAAGACAGGCACGGAAAGAGATACAGGGACAGCGTGAGGGAGAGCTGGGAGAGGGAGCAGAGATAAAACTTAGCCGCCACTGAAGAAAACAAAAACTGAATACCAAAGAAGGATGCATTTCCTTGAGTAATGTGGGCTGGAGACAACCCCTGTGTGTGCACAGGGACTGGGTGTCTGTTGAGAACTGCAAAATTACAGAGTATTGCCAGATAATGCTGGTGGCAGACAGTTTTGATTTTAAGAGAGATTGGCCACCAGAGGTAAAGGAATAAATGGAAAGTCAAGAAGAGCATGTCAGCAGCACCGAACGGGCTCCAGCTGGTGGATTCATATCTGCTGCTGACAGCTCTGAGCTGATAGGGAGCTCACTGTAATGTTACTGCAGCTGCTACAGAAAAATGTCTTCAGGCCACAGTAATGACTACAGAGAGGGACCTGAGGGGGGTAATGAAGACACTGGTTATTCTTCTCTGTCTGGAGCAGACAGTGCTGGTGAGGCTGTGTGACTCGATGTATTAATTGGGGGTTTAGTCATCCACGCAAAATAAAAACCTTCACGTATGACATAGTCTAAAACTTACACTGATTAAGCAATTAGGAGCTATTAATTATCACTGCTTATAGCTGTTAGCACAGAGCAATGTAAGTGAATTCCCCCCACTGTGATGGTGAATTAGTTCCAATCAGCATCAAATGCCTTCCTGAACATGCACACTGGGATGCTGAGCAAATGGGGAGACACAGCCAGAAGGCTAAAAGGATAGGTCAAGCCATACCTGCTGCTTGGCAGGCTCATCAAGAACAACAAAGCCTCAGGAATCCTTCCATTGTAATCATTATTGTTCAAAAATCATCCATAGGTAATTGCCCCTCCTCCCACAGAGCAGCAGGAGCAGGAGAGCAGCCTGGTCTCTGCTAACGGGGGTCTATACCAGGATCACAATGAAACATTCCCTCCATGGACCATCCCCAAAGCACAGAGCTCACAACACCAGGCCTCTTCAAAATACTGGAGGAGCTCTTATTTTCCCTTTCCTCTGTGGGGAAGGAGAGGGTGCTATTCCACCACCTGTATTTGAACTCTCACCCAAGCTGTTGAGTTATGCATCTCATTCTCTCCTTTGCTTCCTGTGATGAAGGCTCTCTTCTCCCGGGTCAGCAAGCCAAGAAACAGTCTGGGGGCTACTCTCTGGAAGGGGAGAGCACAGAGCTGGCAGCTATCCCTCCCCAGGCAGCTTTTCAGCCCCAAAGCTAGAGCTGGGCACAGCACACAACCATTCCTGGACTCGTGCCCTGCAGCTCAGTGGCTGTTATCATGGAGTGCCATGGACCAGAGCACCCCTAGGACTATTTCTGTATTTAACCTCATGATTACTTAATACTCAGAATTTCAACAGAAAAAGTAGAAAAGACCCCAGCTAAGACCAGCCTGGGGCAGTTTCCACTGGGAGGTGAGAGCCAGGACATAGATTTGAATGCCTTGATGAAAGGAAGGAAACTGAACCCTGCTCCCCCACACCCTGAAGAACTCCTGAGCTGATAATGTGGAGAAAAAAGGGAGAAAAGTCAGTCTTACTGAGGAAATTTGAGTGTGAGCAGGAGACAGGTCTGTGAGAGGAAGGCACTGCAGATTCCAACAGACAGAGACCATAGAGAGCCAACACCTTCTATGCCTTTATATTCACCTCAGCCTCTCCCCCTGCACGGGGGTTTCTGAAGTGCCTACGTTCCTGTCTTAGCAGCAGTGCCTGTGATGCCCAGCACTGACACCTGCATCCTTCCCTACCCGAGGTCACTGCCCACTGGCTCTCAGTCCTGGCATTTTTCTGGCGTGACAGCACAGGAAATCCAAACCCACAAACAAGGGGATCACATGGGCTCCTGTGGCAGTGCCTGGAATAAATCTGGAACCAGGTCTCTGTCTGTAAGAGCAGCAGCACTTACTGCTCCATGCACAGCTGAGAACAGAAAGATACAGATGTAAGTTGCCTTTTTGGGGGAAATGATGTGCAGCACTGGGAGAAAAATTCCTGCACTGTTAGAGGATATTTTCAAAGGAGGCTCTCAACAAACTCAAACACTCAGCTGGGAGCATTCCTGTGTGGGTTTAATAGCAGCTCCTCAAACAGATCAAGTCAATCAATATCACATAAGTCAAAATACTGTCCTTTATAATGGTCCTGTAATGCAGCCAAAGCAGTAATAAAGTTCAAACAGAGGGACATACAGTTTTCATTTTTTAAACAAAGTAAAAACCTCAAAGAAAGAAAATCAGAACTTGAAATTGAATTGGCTTTTAAAATGCATTTTATTCTTTCTTGCTGCCATGTAGTATTCCTAGAGTCTTGCAGGGTGTATTTAGAAGTGCTAATGTTTTAATCAATTTTTGACTGAATTATATGGAAATACTGGAAAGGAATTCCTCATTCCCTTGAAATCTGGAGTTCAGTTTTAGGCCAGTTTTTAAAGTTTGGATAAGCCTCTTAATGTGCTAATCCAAAATGTATTTCTGCCTATTTGAAACAAAACTGATTATTAAAAAACAATTCTTGAACCACAAAAGCACTTTCTCTGTTGGAAAATGATGGTTGAACATGTACTCTGATATTTAGTGTTTGCAATACACAAAAATTTAATGAAAATAATCATACAAATTCAAACTGCAGTTTCCTGGACAATCTTCAGTTATCAGAGATCTGCTAGGAGGTGATGCTTTGGGCATGATGGGACTGTCATGTAGGTGTAATACTGCAGGAGGTGGGAATGGACCAGAAGGAAGACCCTGAAGCTGTCCTGGGTTTGAGATGACCTGTGGCCAGAGCCCTTTAGCCAGGCTGAACACAGGATAGCAACTCTCCTGCCAGTTCTGACAGTTTCTGCCAGGGCAGACAGAGCTAACAAAATCCTTTAAAAACACAGATGTGATAACAACAAAGACTCGGGGTGGTTTTGTGTTTGATGAAGGGAGAACAGTATGCTGGGAGAAGCCACCTGGCTAGTGCCAACACTGCACCCTCCCCTGTGAGGCACCAACCAAGCCCACCTGAGCAGTGGGCTGGGACATGCAGGGTGGGAGGCACACAGCAGCTTCCACATCCTGCAGACACTATTCAGCAGCTGATTTCATACTTTCTCTCCTTCCCCTTTCCCTAAGCAGCTCTTCAAAGGCAGGTTGGGAGAGCAGCTGAAGCTTGCTGTGAGAGACCAACCCCACCCACCCACTCACTACAAATCTGGCAATCACCATGCAATTAGGCTATTTTAAATACTCTGAATATCTGGGGGTTGTTTCCTTCTTTCAAGAAACACCGGTGCTTGTGATAAACAAGCAGAAGAATGCTTTTCATTCAGCCTGAAGTCCCTCCCTTGTGCAATACACTGCTTAAACACCAATCTGCTCATAAACAGGTGCTGTGCACTAATACATTATACACACACAGGTTGTCATTAATAGGTAAGTGTTTGCCAACAGTTGCTGCACACCAGCCCGTGGAGCCCTGCTTCAGTTCTGTATCTACAGAAACACCGTAATATTTTATACATCAGCATGGTGACCTCTGCCACTGGGTGAGTGACTTTCACCCCACAACTGGTAAGTCACACAGTTCCTAGAAGGAAGGAAAATAGTGAAACTGGTCAGCACTTTGGCAGGGACACGGTTGGTTGTGCAGTTGTGTATTTTTTGTTTATATCTTTGCAAAGTATATTTCTCAGTGCCAAGAGATGCCCATGCCTGAGATTCTTCAGAAACTGTTAATGCTGACTTTCTCTGTGTCCTCCTCTCTGTGCCCACTTCTAGAAACACCCATGTCTCTAGTAATTATTTTTCTAGACTCTCACAGCATTACTTTTTCTTGTTTGCATTCATCACTGATTTTTTATTCATTAACTCAGCTGTGAGAGGTGTTGTATTTCCATTAGATGCCACGTCCCCTTGCCTTTCACATCTGTTTCAAGCACAGTCACCAACTGACAAATCCCATCTGAAAATGCTGGCTGCAGGTATTTATTAGAAAGCTAAACTGATTCCCTTTATTTAAAACACACTGCTATGGGTTGAGGAAAAAACATTACAGGCAACTTCAAGAAATTCAGCTTTCCATTCTAATGCACATCAAGTTCACTATGCCACTAAATTTCATGTATTCCTCCATCTTCAGATATATCTGCTTGGCAAAAACTATTGTTTAAAATCAAATTTTTCTGTTACTGTATTCGTCTTTCAGTTACAAGTAAATAAATAAATTCTGTCTGGACTAGAAATTCTTTAATGGAAGAAAAAGCAACCTCCTTGTAGACTGAACAAAAGGCAGATGTGGGACTTTCCATCTGTCTGATATGAATTTTCTTTCTACCTGAGACATCCACGAGACTGTAACTGCTTCTGAAGTGCAGAGCTGTAAGCTCATGAAGTGTGTGCCACATGGAAGGAGCTTTCACAGAACAGCTGAGGTGTTTGTGGCTCTTTATGGAAAAGCACAGCTTCCTCTCCTGGCTCTGCCATGGTGATGCTGTCGGCAGGGAACGTGTTCTGTACCCAGACCACCTGTCTGCTGAGGCCCCATTTGCTGGTCTCCAAACATACATTTAAAATGTTAATTGAACTCCAAGTAATAACCTCAATGAAAGGCTATAATTTAACAAACTCTGCAATAACAAATGTCTTCAGGGTACACTTTCTGCAATGCCATTTTCTCCGTAGGTAGTTTCCAATTTAGATGTACACCAAAAATGATACACTAGCTATTCTGAAAGGTGGCTTTAAGCATGAATTAGTCACTTCCCTCTTTTCTTTTCACCAGCATACATAAATATATTGCTGTTACTCTGGCCTTCTGCAGAACAAAATCCTCGTGCTTGGAAAAAACACAAAATACCTTGCAGGAATAACAGGAGAAAACATGATTATCTCATCGGTATCCTGGTACTGAGGGCTGGGGGCTTGGTTTACAAATATTCATGATTTACATGTAATTGTCTCCTGTTACAAAAGCATCCACTGGTCTGAAGGAAAGCTTTCCTTGTACTTTTATTTTTGCTGCGTTCACCTCTCCTCAATCCTTACTAAGCAATGGCTTTTTTACAGCTGAAGGAAAGGACTCCATCCTTTTCCTGCTCTGATCCAAGCCTGATCCAAGACTCTGTATTTCACCAGTGTGCCCTGTGGCTTCCCAAGGGCAGCAGGACTGGTCCTGTACAGAAGACTGCTTTGGGTGGCCCAGCTGACAACACTGCTGTGAACATGAACAGCCTTTTATACAGTTTAGGCACAGCACACCTGAGAACTGGTGTAAGGTCAGGACTTTTGGGAGAGATTGCAAGGATCTGACAAACCCCTGCTCTTCATAGCTAACACAGAATTACTCCAGAGTTAGACACCCAGTCATCTGACCTGAGTATAAATTTCCAGATTGTGGCTTTGTGTAAAAATGATCCTTTTCTAATATTGCAACTGCTGGTACAAAAGCTGAGTTACTGTGCTCTGTGAAGAATTACAAGGTCACTACTGAACATTAAATCAAGGGGCTGCCCACTGCCAGGCCTCATTCTGTAGCTGTGATAAATGGTTGTACACAAATTCACCCACATCCCTCGCTGGCAAATCCAAACAGAGACTCTTAACACTCAAGGGAGAATATAAATCTTATCACTTATACAAAATTCCATGCAGATATTAACTCATGCTTCTTGTGAAACACACTACAAGAACAGACTACATACATATGCTGAAAAGGATGTACATATATCCACATGGCTGATTTGCTCCTATAACAATTGAAAAAGATGTAAGGAGCTTCTGGCCTCAAACTAGTTTGACATAGACATCTCTACTAAACTAAATTTCTACCAGATTGTTCCAATTTCTGTGATATTTGAAAGAAGTATATTTTAGAAACCCTGTTACTCCTTTTGCTACCATGTGGAAAACTGGCAGTAGAACATGGCCCAGCCAACACTCAGCTATCAGGGCTGGTTAACCTAAAAAAGCAAAGATGCAAAGACAGTGTGACAGAAAATATTAGGAAAAAAAACCCCAACAGAGCCAGCACTAACTCCCATCAACCAAATACAGGGATTAGTATGTCAAATGAGCTGTAATGCTTCCAAAGACACCAGCTCCCAGGTAAGGTCACTGACAGCTTGGATTGCCAGGAGCACAAAGGGCTGACCTCATAAGCAGCTACACAGCTGGAAAGTCCATTTTTTGTTCCTTTAATTAAAATGCTAAGCACTGGCTAAATGGTAAACATTTAATTAGATTTGTCTCTATGTTTCAATATTAATAAAACACATGAAAAATGCATTAAGACCCAGTTAATTGGGGGCTCTCCAAAAGTTGCTGTAAATGAGCCACTATAACACAATTGGGGTATTGTTCCCCAGGGATCTGCAGGACTGACACTTCTTAATATTCCAGACAAAGGTTTAGAAATTATTAAAATATCCCAGGCAATAAAGAGTACAGATGACAGAAGAGTGAAATCCCAGCAAATTACAGTGAGGAGCAGCCAGTATCAGAGAGTGAGCCAGGCTGGCAGGCAAGCTGGAGTCACTCACACCAAATGACTTTTATAGAGCCAAACATAAGATTGCATATTTCAGAATAGAACACCCAGGCTGTGTTTGCTGGGGGGAAAAGGGGAGTCTCTAAAACATACTGCCTGAACACCAAACTCCTCACATGAAGCTGAAACACAAGGGATATAATTTTTACTTCTATTGGTTGTATGAGGAATAAAATGCCATGCACACTTTGGCTTCTGCCTTCTAAAAGCAAACTGAAAAATACACAGTTTACATTGATGAGCAATTAAAATTACTCTGGGGCTGGAAAGAATGTCCTCCTTGTGAGAGATGGGAGAGTGCAGCTTTTGGAAGAAGATCAGGAGGTGAGCTGATGGTACACAGGACACAGAGAGAAAAAGCTGGCTATGGGAGCTCTTTGAGCCAGCCAGAGAAGTGGAAGATGCAACATCTGTGATTTAAAATTGTGCCCGGATTAGAGATAAAGGCAGCTGGTATTATTCCTTTTAACACTGGGAAATAACCAACTTCTGGAGGGACAGCTGCACTTCTGCAAAGCTTCAGAGCAGTGCCAGGAGAGTGTACAGAGCACCAGAGCCCTGACCTTGCCCATCCCACTGCCACTGGGACCTCTCAGCCAGGCTGGAAGATAAGCTGCAGCCAGGGAAGTTCCTGAGCTACACACCAGGCAAGCTGATGATATTTCAGCATAAGGAAATAGAGTTAATGATGTTTCCAGGCTCTTTTTGCCCTTGAAAAATCTATGAATCAATAGGCAAAGTTCAAAGAATGGCGTTTTCAAGCAGTGTTTCCCTGGAATACTCCATGGGATTTATTGAGTCACAGGCACACCAAGGGATTTATTGAGTCACAGAAACACCCCTGAAGACCAAGTCTTTTCTCCCTGTAACTCTGCAGCAGAACTGGGGTGTTCTCCCATCACAGGCTGCAGTTAACTACAAAGCAATAACAGAGGAGTACCACACTGTGAAGAGCAAGGAACTGAAGTTGTTCTTCCTGAAAAAGCACCTTGCCAAAAATGCCAGCTTTATTCACAGCTGACAGGCACTCAGTTGAAAAGCCAGATCAACAAAGGGAATTTTTTTTCCAGAGATCTCACTGCACTTCAGAGTCTGAACAGAAACTTCAGTTCTGGAAAATACTTTAAAATGGATTTAATTTTCACAGAGTGTATTTTGCACAATAATAGGCACATGCCAACACACAGTCCAGCTTTTTTTTTTAGTAACTTCTTGAAAAGCAACTTTTTTTTTAAAAAAAACTTGAAAATGGAGAGAGATTTTTGCATCCATATTACCCAAAGAGTCACCAGCTCTATCAGGAACATGTATCCACAGTTTCAATATTTTTAAGACTTGATTTGAACATATGCTATTATCTGTGGAAGTCACCTCAATGCAACAATTCAAATTCTACAACATTTCTGTGAAAAAAAAGCTCCAAGTAAAGTTCCTCTGAAAATTCTGATTTAATACTATGGTCTTTGACAAATCCTGTGAAAGAGCTCACCTGGCAAAATGTGAGGCTTGACCCATTCCTGCTAACAACAAAACTGAAGAGAACATTGAAGACACAGATGAAAGCAGCTAGATTTTCAGTGGACTCTCCCAAGAGCTGCTAAGGGAGCTCTACTAATCTTGAGGCATTTTATGCAAGAAGCCTAATTCTTTTTCCCTGCTTTATTTCTTGCACCATTGCTGGGAGCTGCACCCTGGGTTTCTACCTCTGAAGAGCAGAGCTCCAGCTCTTCATTTAAGGGACTGAATCAAAAACGTGAATGTGCTAACAGGGGAATAGCAAGACTTCAGCATGCTTGGCCAATGCTTGACTTCATGGCTGATTTTTGGAAGGAGAGAAAATAGATTTTCAGCACTGCAGAAACAATTTCAGTAACGTAAACCTAAAGGGAAGGTTTTGTTCCTGGGAGATTTAAGTGCTTTTGAGATTCCCACTGCGAGGTGCTCAGCTTAAAACCCCAGGCTGGCAGCACAGAATTCAGGTAAACAGAAGAGAAGGCTGCCTTCAAGTTACAACTAATTCCAAAAGCTTCAGCTACAAGACACCAGTATGGGAAGGTGGTGCAAGCAGTAAATATTTCAGTGTGTGAGTCAAAATGCCAGGCACAGAGGCTGTGTCCTGGGAGAGCTGAAGCACGTGCAGTCCCTGGTGCAGGGTTTGTTTATCCGAGTGCCTCTGTGCATCTGAACGGTGACACTATGTCATTCAGAGGCCTCCAACATGAGCTTTTCTGCATGCATTTGATCAGAACTTGCAGAAAAAAGGGGAAGCAGCACTCAGGATTTGCATGTCTGCAGTATTTCTGTCAGTGTTTAAGACACCATGGCCTTTTCAACTGGCTCCTTAGCAGTGATGTGACAATGAAAGCCTGTGAAGGAGGGAATCAGAGGAGCTTTATTCTTAGAGTTCACTGGCCATATTCTCTTCTGTCTAGCACTGATGTGAATGAAGAAGATTGCCAGAATTGGCAGATCCAAGGTATGAAGCAAGCACAGAGGTAGGGGACTGATTTTACTTCGGAGCATCTTCATTTCACTCCGCCCTTTTGTCTTCCTCTGCTGATTGCATTTGAGCAGCAAGGGAGGGTTCAAGTGAAATTTTCCCTGAAGTCAGACTATTATCAGCTTTTCCAGCTGGCTGGGGAAGGGAACAGCATGGGCACCTGCAGTGTCAGCTCCCTGACAGGGCTGTGCCAGGTTTGCCTGGCATGATACTGCATTCACATCACCCTGCTGCAGCCACGCTGGCCATGGCCAAAGCCCAGCAAGCACAGAGGTCTTCTCTGAGGCTGGGCACTTGCTCTTTTGGATGTGTGGACACCTCTGGGGAGGTTTTATATCTGTGGTGCTCTCAGGGGAACAGCCCTCACAATTCCTGGGGCATAAGCTCCCCTCCAGCCCTGCCAGGCATGGCTAAACATGGCACATGATGCTGCCAGCCAGGTCTTATGGGATCACACACTTCCACAGACTTCCCTAAATTACTGCTAGGATTGACTTTGCTGAGCTTCACACAGCAGGTTTGGTGGGTTCACCTCCTGCAAAGGTTTATAGATAAACAGTAAAACACAGTAGCTCTTTTCAAAATATTCTGACATAGGGATATTCTCAGTAATGCCAAGCAACATGTACTGGAACTGTAGTTCCAGTGGATTTAGCCAAGATTTTCGTTGGATAGGAGGCACCTGAGACTTAAACACATGCTGGACCCAGAAAAGCATAAGTCACACTGTGCAGAAAAGAACTTTGTAGTGCACTGAGCATCATTTGCAGCAATGGAGAAAAGCAAGACTGGGCACAGGAAACACTCACATTCTCTAGCAGGTTGTGAAATGTGACATGTGAGCCAAAATTGAGAAGCATGAACCTTATTTAATGACATTCTACACCAGTTTCCAGGGTTAAAATTCAATGTTCATTTCTCAAAGTCCTATGTGTGTGCACAGTACAAGCATGCACAGACAGGTATTTAACTATAGGCTATTTTCAATGGTGATTTCTGTACCTGAGTTCTTTGTTACCCAAAGCCTTAGGACCTTTTTAAGCATTTGATGGCTTTTTGTATAATGGGGTTTATATTTTCACCTATGTAAGCTGTGAAGACAGAAATGGTTTGGATTATCTAATTTAATCAAATTTCACAGGACTCGTGAATTGTATTGAGATGGGATGGAGTTTCTCAGAGGAGACTTATGTTTATTAAGTTAAATTCAGTCCACTTGTGCTCTGCTTCCTCCCAAGTAAGGAAAAATTAGTAAGATTTGGGTAGCTTAATGAAGCTGCCTTGGTACATAGCTCTCAATCATCACTGAAATAATGCTATTTATCTTATTCATCAAGCACAAATAGCAAAACACAAATCGTTCCTCCCCTGTGTTTCAAAACAACTCAAAAGGAATCAAAAAACATTTGAAGAAAACTGGACTTTGCTACATACATTCTTTAATGTAGCTGTGTGTGGGAGCTAATATTTGCATTCTTTACTTTCAGAGTGTGATTCTAAAAGTACTCAGAATGGATCTTGTTCCAGTTCTGGAGTCACCAGCAAAACTTCTGTTGCCTCAAAAAGATAGTATTGATGATGGATGCTTTTTAAAAAGAGCAGAAGCATTTTTCTTGAAGAACTGGGAAAGGTTAAGAGAAAACCCAATAACAGAACAAACCAGAGTAAGAACCAAGTCTTTTTCATGAAGCAATGACTCATAAAAGGGTACAGGCATTCCCTCACCTTCAAAGGTTTCATCAGTTCTGCCTAGAACTGATCATCAGCAGTGATGAGGGTTTTTAAAATGCAAATAAGAGAGCTGGCTGCATTACAGTATATCAGGTTTCCAGGCAGAAGTGATGAGGCTCAGCTCTGGAGCTGGGACATGGAGGAGCAGTGCAGCTTGGCAGACTCATGGAGGAAGCCTTATCTCAAGCTCATATCAAGATGAGATCTTCAAAAGCAAGTCAGCCTTATATAAAATCTATTTCACCATGAAGACTTGGTTAAAAAACAAGTTGCTGCTTAGAAATTATGGGGACTCATCAAATGGTCCCTACCCAGATTCTCAACTTTTCCTTTTTTTTTTTCCTGAGTTCCCAACATACAACAGAAGAAATGAAATGTTTCTTTGCTGTAGTGAAAGCTAGAGAGAAAATCAGTCATTTCTACATCCTTGAGGGACACCTTCAGATATGGAAAGCAATCCAGAATGTCCCTATATCCAGAATGCTCAGAACAATATGTCTACTGTAGTGCCACCTCTGATATAAACTTCTTCCCAGCCTGTCTCTGAATTTCAATGTTGGTACATCCTGAGGGTACTGTTTAATAGCACAGCATTCATTCTGAATGCACTTTACTCCATTAGGGAGTATTTTGCTTAAACACTCTGTATCCCTGTCACCACCATTCACTACAATCCATTATTGCTGCAAGAATCATAAGAATGATTCACTAAAGGTGAATAATTCTTGGGAACGGAAATAGAGAAACTCTAAGCACACAGATATTTCAAGTTTGGAATGGAAAGCATTAAAATCAAGAAAATGTAGTAAAACCCAGAAATTCTCTCTTTTCAGTGATATACACACAAGACAACAGGGTAACTATTTCTTTGAGCTTCACTTCTCATCTGAAGGCAGAATATCTGTGAGCTTGTAGCAGAATTACTCCAGCAGATACTTATGATGCCATGGACAGACTGTTGTAACTCAAGGACCAGCCTGAGCAGCAGGAACAAATGCAAAGCAAACAAGAATGGCTGTGCTGCCACAGCACCACAGTGGCCTTAGCAATAAAGAAGAAAAAGAAGATGCAGAAGAGAGAGAATACAGAAAATCTGTGATGCTCACAGATATGCTCTACAGACACTGTTTTTGAGAACAGATTAAATGGTCCTCCAAGCACTAAACAATCTTGGAAAAAATGTGGGGAACAATGAAAGGAAAATTTACCAATATAATTCTCTGTGACAGAGGATCAGGCAAAACTTGTGGCCATATTTATCCTGTTTCATGCTGAAGGGATGACAAGGCTGAGAATAAAAGCAGTACTTACATCCTGAGCTGCCATTTGTTGGAACCAGAGTGAAGTTGGAGGCCCAGGGGTTACGCACGATGTCTTGCCAATGAATGGTGTCTGCAAAGCAGAGAAATTTGTTCTGGCCAACATACACCCCTCCATTCAGTATCTCTGTGCAGAAGAACAAGAGAACAACATACTTGTAAGACTTCAGACAGCTGATTAAATCTATTGCTCAATGTGTGTTGGAGAGAGCGCATGAAATTTAAATGCAAAATAAATTCTCACTGTAGTCTCATTTAATGGAGGACAAGCAGCTCACAGTATTTGTAAAGAGGAACCCTTTATTCACATGCAGAAGAAACCTGATGAAGACTGACACACAATTGTTTACCTTTTGTTCCAGTGTGATCATGTAGGGAATAGTTCTATATTTTGTGGGTAAAATAACCTTCAACACTTAAATGACTTTAAAAACACAAGCAACCAATCACACTATACTGCATTTCATTAATTTGAAGAAACTTTTAAAACCTACAATAAAGAACCATGCTGTGCTGAGCCCACAGGGCATGAGAAGGGGCCAGTCAGCATGAGATCTGGAAAAGATTTTCTATTAGCACCATCATCCAAAACACCTGAATTCTCCAGAGCAACGATCCAAATCTCAAACATTATGATCCAAAACTCCTATTGACAGGCCTTGATGGAAGCTTTGTGTTAAAGGGAGATGGTTTTTAAACAGGTACAAGTTTGGGGGTTCTTCTTAGGTTGTGGGGCTTTGGGGTTTTTTGGGTTTTCATTTTCATATTTACAGCAGTTTGTTTAAAAAATATCCACTCTTTTGCCCTGTCTCTAAAGACTTGATTCATCAAATCTCAACATGAAAATGATCTTACAGTTTTTAGTTGTAGCAACAGGGTTTCCTCTGGAGCAAAACTTGATTTTTTTACCCTTTAAACCCTTGTTCAAATTCACGACTCCTCCACTTAACCTGTCTCCTTTATTTCCAAAGCAGGAGACAATGCACGTGACTTTCCTGAAAGTTAGCAGGAACTAGGAGTCTGAAACCTTCAGTGTCAGAGATTCAAGCCTCAGCAAAGAAAAGCTGAAGGTTAGCTACTAATGGCACCTTGGAATGACATTAATGGTGCTGTAGAGCCAGGAGTGCCACACTACTCACAGAGACATGAAGAGTAATTCCTGACTATGGCAGAAACAGTAATTAAGGTGCTCTGGTAATCCTCATCTGCCAGGACAACCTTTAAATGCAAACATTTACACACACTAAGGAAGGAATTACTGTGTTTTATTTATTTATTTTAATTTCAAGGTTTACAGGCCACAGCATGTAATGTAAATGAGGCAGCCCCCAATCAAGGAATATATTAAATAAAGGATCATCTGTAAATACATCTTTCCAAAATATTAATCAGTATTACTATTTCTTAGAAACCTCTGGTTTAAAAGCTTGGCTTTTCATTGAAAAGGGGCTTATAAATGAAAACAATAACAATAATCTTATACAGAAAAAGAGTCCAGATTAGAGATTTAGCAATGATCTATCTGTATGATATTCTTATGATCCCAGAAAAAAACCATACAGCATCTGTTAACAATTTTGCTCTGGGAAGAAAGGGGAACTTAGAATAACACTTAAAATCATGAATAGGGATGATTTCTCTGCCCTGTCCCAGCTACACTGGATTACCTAATCCTTTATGGCCCACACATTTTGATTAAAAATAACATAAAAACAACGAAAAACTGTAAAATCTACATTCATAGCTTCTTAAACATAGACACAATTATATATAGTTCCTCTATCAGCTGGCACACTGAACTGGCACACTGAACTGGGTTTCAAGATCACCCCCTCATGACAATACCCATCCAGGTTTCTTTCCTGCTAGGAACTTCAGTGCATTCTTGTATTGCAGGATCTCAATCTAAAAATAATTCTAATAGTTTCAATTAGTGGAGAAAGACTTTTTTCAGCATAAAGGTAACCAGGAAGTACTGTATGCTATGATTCAGGGAAGCCAACACCTTCCACTGTGATTTACTAAAAGTAACCACAAAAAAAGCTCTGACTTGCCTCATAATTGAATAGCAAATGATGTTTTTTCTGCTTTTTCCCCCAGAAATGGGATATGGTTCTTTCATTTTCCCTGCACTGCACCATTTCTCACCAGTGACAGAATTAAAGTTTCCAGGTTATTGATGCACTGAGGTGCAAATAAACCTGAGTAATATCAAAGGTGGACCTTTGTGGATATTAAGTAACACAGAATTCAAACTTTAGCGCAATCTTTAGAGATTGTATTTGACTCTTCCTGCTCTCTGGGACTCAGACTCATTTCCACCTTCCCAATCCAACCTGCTACCCTACTTTTCTTTACACCAAGCCCTTGGCAGGTGTAAATCAGCACAGATGCACTGGCTTCACTGACTTAAACTCATTTTGCACTTCTTTGCCCTCTCTAAGCAGAACAATGCCTGGGAAGAGCTACTAAACCCTGTTACATGTTAGGCAAATGAAGCACAACTGTAATCAATATACAATAGAGCTGCTGTATAATGAACTCATCATCATAAAGTCATCATTTCATTTTAATTTACAGCCTTGAAAGTGAGAGATAAAGTTAAACAATGAACAGGAGGAGAATGGCAGGGATCTCTGCCTGTGCAGGTGAGCTAGCAAGGGAAGCCAGGCAAAAAGAGGTTCCTTCTCCTGCATGCAATGCCTGAGGTGCCTCTTTGCTCAACTCTTTCCAAGGCTGGAGCAGAAGAGAGAATGCCAAGTCCCTGAGTGAATTTTGTCAACAAAGAAGTGAGTTCCTGCCAAAGAAGCCCAAATCCAGACTGCTCAGAGTGAAACATATTTTAAATACCATTTGGGAGTGAGCATTTTTGTCTTCTAAAACAATTTTTTGTGACATTGGAAAACTTTAGTCCAAGTATACCCCGCTAGCAGCAAGTGCTACCCTTGGGCTTCCACCACATCAAGGTACAAAGATATTTCTAAGCACAAGAGCCACCAGCTTTCACCTGGAAAAGAGTTCCAAGAGGTGCCAGACAACTTTGGGCATCTTTCTGGAAGGTGTAACACTTCAGAGTACCACGATCTCCTGGTTTGGCACCAGGGCTGCAGCCTTGAGCTAAGGAGTAGCACCAAGGGCTCTTGCCACTTGATTCTGAAGTGAATGACAAATCTTATCATCTTCCTTATTAGAGCTACTCTACTGGCTTAAAAGCAGTATAACTCTGCAACCAAAGTTATAGGAAAATAAATCAGCATGTGTCCTTGCCACTGAATTCTGTCATTATTTTTCTTATTACTGTCAGATGATTGTGGGGAAGTTATATCTGCATATTATTAAAATTCTCTTAAATGGTTATTTAGCCAGGAAGTTAAATCAGAAATGTATTATCTTTTGTTATAGCTGCTATTTTGCTGCCTTCATTAGCTTAGTGAATCATTCCCACAGACTACCATACAATCCTAACAGGAGAAATGGAAATGTCCAGGTCTCTGGCAACAAAGCAACACAAGCATCTCACACAAAATTGCCAGGTGAAGAAGCAGCACACTGCTCAGGCCATACTGACCTTGGTGAGAACTCTGTCATGTTTATCTCAGCTTTGATAAAAGCTCTGTGTTCTCCTGGGAAAGGTGCATGCCAAAGGGTTGAGTCCAGCCATAAACACCACGTGTGAATGTTTCCTTTACCCCCCTGAACACTGGGAGTGACATGTTTGAGTGAAAAACTGATGAGGGCAGAAATGTCTGCTCTAATGAGTGCTTGGTGCTGTGGCTGTTCTGTCTTCCCTTCTGCACCTTCCCAAAACCTTCCCTAAACTTTGCCATAGCAGAAACATATAAACACTGAAGTGTGTGTAAGAAAGATGGATCCTGACAGAAGAAGCAGTGGTGTCTGTTTTCTCTGTGCTGCTGCACCAGGAACACAGACAGGTACATCACACACAGTTCATACACAGTCTGCCAAGACTTTGACTGGAGTCACTGAAAACACATTATCAGACACCAGAAACATACAATCCCTGCAAAGGGACTCTGGTTCTGCAAGGGGAGTGTCTGCCCAGACCAGAGAAGGAAAACACTTTTCTTCTTCCATCTGTTAAAAGGGCATTTTACTGAGTTGACTTTTTTTGTATACAGTGTAATCCCTCATGGCCTGCTATCCAATTTCTAATGTGGGTTAAATTGGTAAAACATGTTCTCATTCTGTAATGTATCCTGGAGTGAAAGTTACTCGTGTATGTTTATATGCAGTGGGGGTTGTAAACATCTATTTAGCTGTAGACTCTGTTTCTAAAATTGTTCTAAAATTGGTTATAAAATGGCTATTGCTATTCCAGGTTGCAAACTAAAAGCTCTTCTCTACAAAATCAGCTGGCACGACGAACTGGAGACAGCATGGTGAGAGGGAAAAGAACTAGCTCTGAAGTGGGCAGGGAAAGGGGAAGGAGTTCATTAGGAAAAACTGCAGGGCATGTCCACTCTAACCACTTCAAAAGCAAACCAGAATGTCTCACACCTTTCAAGCTGCCTGGCTGTGAAGGAAGCAGATGTCTTTTACACCCCACCACATACAGGTATATCCTGCTTGTTATGTATTTTAGAACACGTGTTGATGACACCTGAATTTCCCAGGTCAGCCTCAAGCACCTTTGCAGGTTGACAGTGCTGCATCTTCACCAGAAGCACCCCAGTGATGGGGATCTCTTCTTCTATTTCACCCAAGATGCTGAATGCAGCATCTGAAAACAGCTTTAGCCTGGAAATTTCTTGCCAAACCAAGTCTTTTGATCCCTCAGCATAGTTCATTGCTGATGACCCACTGGGAAAGCACTTCAGGTCCATCATTAATAAGCTCTGTCTTAAAGGGTAATGAGAACTGGGTGCTTTAGGAGACAATAGCTCATCCATCATCAATCAAGATCTGAAGTTTTTATACAGATGATTTAAGAAGAGTTGGACTGTGCAAAATTGAAATGTCACATTTGTATTGGGAGATGGGGGCGTTTGGTAATGAAAATGAGAGTTTTAACCTTCTCCATTTCAGCTCAATGACCATACTCAAAAGCTCATGGATGCGGAATCTGTGTCCCAACTCGAAACCCCAGACAGCCTTCGATCTCAATTATACCATTTCAAATACAGTTTATTTGGGTCATTAGCTGGAAGTCAGTTTCAAGGCTTGATAGTAACAGCAAGATATTGTTTATTTCTATCAAAAGCAATCAGTGTTATTTGCAGCCTGTGGGTTTGTACTTCCAATTGCTCAATAACTAACACTGGGTTGTAGAACCTGAGCATAAATCTTCTAATCCTAGCCACCTATTTTGCTGCTTAAATAAAAGTGCATCGTTGGATTCCCTTTCACTGAGTTGGATGGGGTACCTTTCTCATGACAGAGGTGTGTGAAGACAGGCTCACAGGGTCCTTGCAACCATTTAGCTACTTCATTAGAGGACAACAGGCTCTGAGCCACTCTTTTTTAGCCATCTCCCCAAAGGGAGTATCTGTTTCATGAACAGGTTCAGTTGGAGAAGACATTTGTGCTTGGATTATTGCTCTGCCTGTGCATGCCTTGAATTCTTCCTTCTCAGGACCTTACTAAAATAAGATACCAAATCATTTACCTGGTTAACTCAGTAAAAGGGAAAAACAGAGGCTGCAAAATATGCAGCTCTTTGGAATGAACACCCCAGAGTTACAAGGTATGTTCCATGATCACACTTTTTTTGGGAAGTGCCTGTGCATGTGTGCAAGTCTCTGTCAGGCTAACTGGACATTGTTTCACCCTGCACCCTGAGGTCACCGGGCACAAGATGCAGACACATGGCCCCAAAGGGTGCAGGGATGAAGTGATCCAAAATACTGAAGAAGAGAGCAGCAACAGCTGAATCCAGGGAGTAACACAAAACCACTACACCCATCCAAGAGGGAAGAAAACACCTGGGGGTGAAACTCAGTTTAAGGTGTGTTTCTGCTCATCAGAAACAGTCCTGTTCTGAAGTGTAATTGTTTTTTTTACTCAATACATTTGCCTTCTGCTAAAGGAAATGGTCTCTGCCCCTAATCCTGCCAGATTCAATGATCTTAGTGGTTTCTCCATTTAAGCCACCTTCCAGTGACCACAGCAGCCTCTGCCTGCTTGGATCTTGATTCGCTGAAGTACCTAGGCCCAGGTTTACATTTAAATCATTACCTTCCCCTCCACTCTGGAGGAGTCTTTCTGCTCCATAATAATTACTCTGCCTTGATGAAGGAGATTCACACCAAGGTTACTTTTGTTAACCACATCCCTGCCATCAGCATTACATGTCCTTCATGTTAAAATAACCAGCACACACAATACTGCCTGGCCAGCCCCAGTTCTGCCATTTCCTTTGCAGGTGGTAACTGCAGGAATAGCACTACCTGTTTACAGCTTTACCCACCTCATTCTTTTCCCATCATAAGCTTTTGAAAAGCTGTTTGACCCTGTTGACTTTGCAGGTGAGGAGCTGTCCTGTAATATATTGGCTCTGCTACAGGGATATTAATTTTGAGGATGAGATGCTAATTGCCTCACTTTGTCCAGTCAAATTCTGAACCTGGTGTTAGAAGCCAAGTGCCCTGAGTTACTGTTTACTCAATATAATTCACAGGGTTGACAGGTAGATTAACAGATATAAACCTTACAACTGGAACAATCCAAGGGGCTTCCCTGACTTCTCCAAGTCAGGGAAAGAGGCAGAACAAACCTAGAGGAGTGATGAGTGGGGAGGGCGGACCTCTAATTGCAGCCTGCCTCTACCTAAAGGAAGATTATAGGGGAACACAGACTCTTCTCAGAAGTGCCCAAGGACAAGAGGCAACAGGTACCAGCTGTGACATGGGAAACACTGATTAGAATTCAGAAAAGTATTGTTCCCACAGGAGTGTGGTTAAGCACAGGAGCAGACTGATCAGAGAACTGGTGCTATCTCCATCTCTAGAGATTCTAACAAACAATGAAGAACCTGATTCTTGTCTGAAGTTACCTTGCTCTTAGCAGAAGATTGGACCAGATGACCTCCAGATATTCCTTCCAACCCAAATTATTTTGTCCTTCTACAGTTATTAATCATCTACTACCACAGAACTCACAACTCTCCATTAGCAATCCATTCTCTGAGTTTTTATGAAAGTGTACTTTGTTTTAAACTTTTATCTGCTGGTAAGCATTTGGTGATACAAAACACCCACCTGGAAGATGACAAATATTTAAAAGCACGTCATGTGCATGTATAAAGAAATGCTCCAGAATTTGAAATACAGGACCTATGTCACTGTCACTGTCCCCCATTTCATGCAAAGGGGACATATGGACTAAGATGAATGAAAAAACTGCTGCCCTTCAATCTTCTGATTTTTGTTTAGGAAAAAGAAAATTGCATTCATTTAGGTCACTGGAGTGAATCAGTGGTGAGTTTCAAATCACTGTGTAGGGAGAGGGTGACACATCCCTGGCTCACCCCAGAAGTCACTCGTGTGCTCAGTAAGAGCAGCAATATGCCACCAGCCAGGAATGAACACTCATTTCATTCACAGGAGCCATGACCTGATCTTCAAGTACCCCAGCACTCCCTGATGGGGATTCCTGCCTCTCAGCTACAGCAGCACACCCATGAAGAGGTGAGCTGGTTCTGCAGGGTACTGGTGTGTGCCTCTCCAGAGCACTCTGATGACACACCACTCCTGGGCAGTGCTTATCTTCCAGCTGTTCCAAAAAACCTCTGAGTATGGATTTCAGCCAGGACACCCAGCTGTGGACATCTGAGTATTCAAACATCATCAAAACCTTCTGAATCCAAACCAAATCATCTTTCCTCTGCCCTGTTTACAAAAGGAGTAGAAGGGGTTGTGCACTGGGTGCACCGACAGGGCAAAGTCTCCTTGGATCCCAGCAGGCTCCAGAAATCCTGGAGGCTCTGATGGATACCCCAGCACAGGAATTTATTTCTGCTGTCTGGTTGTCTTTAGCAGTGAGCATCCTACAGGACATAATGTGATGTAATGACCCAAAGCAGCTGTATCAGCGCTTGCCTTGCCTGTGTCTTTCACAACACGACCCTCGTTTTCTGCATCAGGCACCCTCCAAATTTGTTCAGCGAACACTGAACAGACCTCAGTGTCACTTTGTGTGCCCTCTTGAAACACTGCCTATGCCCTAGAGCATCGCACTGATCAGCTTACACACAACCACACCACCTTTCCTGACTCATGGCTGTTCCACATTTGTTTTTCCTCATAATTTCTCGAGAGCTTTTGCTGTGATTGGAATGTTTCTCCAGGTGAGTGGCTCCTGCTTCTGAGGGGCAGCATGTTTACTTGCCAGTCCTACAAGAATGTGAGTTACTGCCTGCAGAGCTTCCTAGTGCCTCCAGGGCATTTCCACCAGCTGCAGATTCCTCCAACAACTCTTCAGTGAGCCACCAGTCCAGGTGTCCAGGGAGTGAGACTGCAGATGCATTCTTCAACCATCCTCCTTCACCTCTGACTGCTCAGAGCTCTGCTGTAAGACACAGGAACCTAAACCTTACTGTCCCTCTGCTCCAACAGGGACTCACCCCACCTCCTTCCTTCCCTGATGTCAAGGGCAGGCAGACAACATCCAAGAGAATCTGAAGAAATATGGGAAAGCAGTGGAGAGAGAGTCCTACTCCAGGAGAGAAAAAGTGGAGACTGATGCTTGGCTTCACCTAATGGATACGAGGTCCATTGAGCCAAACAGAACCTGTAAAGAAATCACCTCTCCACTGAAGACTGTCTTACATTTCACATCATCTCTGTGGGCCAAATCTGAGAAATGGCACTGAGAAAATTTTCCCCTGAAATTTTCACAAAGTTCTGTCCTTGCATTTAATTTAGCCAGGATGAGACTGCAATCTTTGACTGATTCACCTTTGTATTGCCAAGACAGACCCCAGCACTTAAAAGCCTCTCCTTGTCAGGACATTTGCTATATAGTATTTTGATGAAATGACAATATAATGTCTCATGTATGCTGGTGGCAGCTCTCAGTCAATCCTTTCCATCAGCTGAGATATGTAACTGTGAGACTGCCATGTCCCTGTTCTCCTGCCATCAGCTCTTTCTGTGAGAGTGAATGCTGCATGGCAGTTTGTGTGGCATTGCTGCTGCATCCAGGCCAGCTTTCCACATGGAAGTCAAGCAGCAGTAGGAGCAGAAACCCCAGCAGGGCCAGGGGCATCTGAATGCAGCAGGGCTTCCCTGCAGCATCCACAGGAGCTTCAGCTCTGGCATTATCTGGTGGTGAATTTTCCAACTCTTTTCATACAGTCCCTGACAAACCAAGCAGGCTGCTTTCTATCCCAAGCACATCTGGCACTCAGGCCTTAAACTTGGCAAACAGACTGATGGCCTTCTGTCTTGGAGTGCAAGTGCCTCAAGTACATCCTGATTGGCATCAATGGGCAGAAATTCCTTCTCTCTTTAAAAAAAATAGTCAAGATCTGGATGTAGTGGGTACTTTCCTCCATTTTCTGAAAGGCTGCAAGAAATTACTGGCTCCATAGAGCCCTTCTCTTTCAAAACTGTCATAATGTGGCTTGGAATAATCCTGGAAGGGTGCCCAGAGCCACGTCCAGCTGCATCCTGAGTTTCAGTACAAGTATTTGCATACGGGCTGCTAATTGGCATGCAGCTGGTTTTATGCCAGCTCCAGCAATTGCATAACGCAACTAATCTTCCTCTGGGCTCGAAAGAGGAGACTGTGTCTGCTGAGCTTAAAATTTCTGGATGGGATCTGTTCAAGTATGCTCTCACATTTCTATGCCACGCTGTTAACCTCTCCTGAGATACAGTGCCAGCTCTTCAAAGAGGAGTTTAATTGAAATTTCTCTGAGGTAGGAGGTGCCTCTGCCTTTCCCTGGCTCTCCTGTGCTGAAACTGGGTGAATGACATGAAAATCCTCCTCCTGCACAGAGGACTGTGGAGGGACTCCTCCTTGGTTCCTACAACCTGTAAGACCTTGGACTGCATTTGCCCTCCCAGTGCTGTGGCTGGGGACAGCCAGATAACCAAAAGAAGGCCTGTAAACTGAGGAACTTTTATGTTAATCACAGTAATCAGTAAGGCCTTCTTTGTAAGTTCAAGGGTTTCAGAAGGTCTGAGCCTCTACTATTCCAACTCCTATTTTTTTCCCCTTTAACTGCCATAATTGCTAAGAGGTCACTGTGAGTCTTGCTTCTTGCTTTTGAATGCTCATTTTAATCAGGTTTCAGAACTGATGGGTGTTAGGGAGCCTGTCTATGCTGCTGAGCCACAGACCCTGTAGTAACAGATAATATGTTCCTGCTAACAGTTCCCTGTCCCCAAAACTTACGTGCTTTTGGTGATGGTCATATTTGACTTTTTTATCCTTATTATGGCTGTTTTGTGTGCTTCTGTCATAAGGTAACAGTCAAACAGTGGAAACCACTAAAATGTGGCTGCTGTGTAAAAATAATCCAGAATTCAGGCTAATTTTCTTTATGTGTTGATCTTGCATGGCCTGGTTTTTGGTAGCGGGGGGCCACAGAGGTGGCTGCTGTGAGGAGCTGCTGGAAGCTTCCACCATGTCCAGCAGAGCCAATCCCTGATGGCTCTGGAGATGGACACGCTGCTGGCCAAGGCTGGGGCAAGGACAGAGGTTGGTAACACCTCTGTGATAACAGATTTGAGAAGAAAATCAAAACAAAGTAGGACATGCACAGATTTTTCTTTCAGTCAGAGAAGAGGAGGAGGTGAGAACATGTGAGGGAAACAACCTGGAGACACCAAGGTCAGTGGAGAAGGAGGGGCAGGATGCCTCTGCAGGCCGTGGTGCAGCCCATGGTGAAGCAGCTGTGCCCCGCAGCCCATGGGGATCCACAGGGAGTGCAGAGATCCACCCACAGCCCGTGGGAATCCACAGGGAGTGCAGAGATCCACCCACAGCCCCTGGGGATCCACAGAGAGTGCAGAGATCCACCCACAGCCCATGGAGGAGGTGCCCATACCAGAGCGGGTGGATGCCAGTGGAGGCTGTGATCCAGTGGCAGACCCAGAGCAGAGAGAGGGCTCTGTTCCCAGGCTGGAGCAGCCTGTCCTTGGAGGACTGCACCCCATGGAAAAGTTGACCCACGTCACAGCAGTTTTGGTAGTACTGCTGCTCGTGAGCGTGGCCCCACGCTGGAGAAGTTCCCACAGAGCAGCAGAAGAAAACCTGGGGTGATGAACTGACCAAACCCCCCTGTCCCGTCTGCCTGAGCTGTCAGTGGAACGGAAGGAGGGGCTGGAGGGAAAAAGGTATTTCAAAGGCTTATTTTACTTCTCATTATCCTCCTCTGACTCTGTTAGTAATAAATTCACTTTGCAACTTTAAGTTGAGCCTGTTTTGGTCTTGAAGTGTTTTGTCCCAGTCCTTATCTCTACTCATGAACACTTTCTTAATTTTTTTTCCTCTCCTCTGCCCAGCTGTGGCAGGAGAGGGTGAGTGAGCAGCTTTCATTGGTACCTGGCATTGGGCCAGTGTCAAACCAGACAAACTAATAACCTCAAACCAGATACCCAGGTGAGCACACGTGAATTCGTGCCAAAATAACGACTTTGGATACAGGGAGCTAAAGCCATGGGTGATGTGCTAAAGTGCTAAACAGAAGAGATAGTTCAGGGTGAGTTCATTCACTGTTTTAAGACCACCATCACTCTCCTCAAGTGTTCCCTAGTTCTTCTGGCTGCTCTTAAATAGGAGCCCTTCTCATCTTCCACCAATCCTAATTTTAACAACATCTCACCCTTCATTCTGGCTTTTTAAAAGCAACAATGAAAACCCTCTTCCTTCTTTTCTTCCATCAATATTTTGATGGTTACAAACATTCTCCCAAGACACCCCTTTCTTCCCCCAGCAGAGGAACTGCAGTGAACCCAAAGTGCTCTCAGTGATGCTGCAGTAGATCAAGAGAGATGCTGTGGCCTGTTGTGACATGGAAGTAAAATTGCAGTGAGATCTATGTCTCCACTAACAGGACAAACACAGCTCTCAGTAGTGGCATTTTCTGACCCATTCCTGCTCTGGATCCAGGAAGTTGCCTTCCTGGTCATATTTATTTTGATAGCAGAATATATATCCTTCCTGGCAAAAGGGTTGGTTTTCTTCCAGTGTTTTACTGCAGTTAAACCAGCCCAAACAGACTCTCTCTGCAGGCAGCAAATGTGTGGTTTGTCCTTGTCTACACTCCTGCTAAACTGCAGCTGGCACTGATTGATGGTGTTTGTTTCAGCAAGATCATTTTTAATAATGCAGACAACAGGAGGGAAGATCAAGTGCCCTGACCCACCAATTCTGCTGTACTAACTGCTATCCTTAGCAATAAGAACAAGTCTTGGTAATTTTTTTTTGCCAAAGGCTTTCCCAAATAATTCTACATGAGAGAGGGGGGGCAGTCAAACAGCCCAAGGGGTGTGAGCAGAGTTGCTGGGGGGGAACCAAGGCAACTGCTCTCCCACCCTCAGGGCTCAGCTAAGTCAGGTTCCAGCCTGAATCTCTTTCCCTGCACTGCCCCAAGGTTACCTTTGTGGCTTCTCTTACCGTGGCCTTTAAGATCACAAATCATAAACAAATAAATAATTCTGTGAGATCTCCTGCATGATAATTTCATTCTCAGTCCATGGAGTGCCATGACCAGAACTTAAAAAATGTTGGTAAAGGGATGTGAATATTCATCCAATCCAGTATAGGAAGGGATGGTGTTCCTCAAATATTGTAACTTTCTATTTGTCTTTAATAACCTGTTTTCCTCTTGAGCTTCAGGTGTCCTTCTACAAATTGCATAGGCAGTGTAAGGCTGCAGAAGTTAGAAACTTTACTATGCCTGGTTTTCAAAGGCTACAAAACATCTGTTGGCTGGCAAGAGCAATTAATTACCAACTTGAAAAGATGGTTCCTTTTTACAAAGGCTTGGATGAAGCAGGGGAGGGGGAGGTGACTCCAGGAAAGTGAAGCCTAGTGGAGGCCTGTAAGCTGTGTGCCTCTGGGCAAATTCCCAAGGCTGAAATCTCAAGGAATTTAATACTTCTTAATTCCACAGGATCTTTAATTACAGCCAAGAGAAGGCAATGAGATGTGATGTCAATATTTAAATGAAAATAAAGATAATAAGAAGCCTGTCAAATTTACCAGCCAGTCTCCCAGACACAGTCCCACACACACTGAGCACCTGGGTGGGTGCTCAGAGAAAATAACCAATTCCACGAACACAGTGACAGGAGAGGAAAAGAAAAGGCTCCCAAACCACCCTCCCTACACCTTCTTAGAGGCCGTCTCCTCATTTCAGCTGAGTGATCTCTGGAAACAACAGTGCTGGTACATGTGCATTTTGGGAAGAGCTCATACTCTCACATGAATTGGACCAACATCCACTTCAAAATCATCCTAGTAATTACGGACTTAATTACTGGTTTGGGTGTTCGTATGACACTTTTTTTTTTGAAAAGCAAAGCTAACCCTTCTAACCCTTCTAGCTTAATACCCCTCAGCAGTTCAACAAACTCCCACTGGCAGGGTGCACGTGTGCAGCTTTTAGAGGTTTGGTTACTCTTCACCCAAAAGCTGCCAGGTACTTCTCAGGAGAGCTGAGGAATTTTTGCAAATAACAAGCAATATTCCTCCTCCGCCTTTCCCAGGGTTAGGGAAGCAACACTTTCTTTGGGATGGGGCCCAGTGCTCAGGCCTAGCAGGGTCACAAGCAAACAAGGCCCCAGCTGAGGATGGGTAAGAGCGGGAAACCATTGTTCCCACTGTATCCATCTCTCCTGTGAGCTTGCCTCGTGTGCAGCTGTCTGGGAAGGGGTAGGCTGCTTCACTGGGAGGAAGAATTGGGTGCCAGCAAGAATTTGGATGAGCAGCTGAGCTCAGGCTCCTCCCCTGCCCACATCCTCCCACTGGCAGGAGTGCCAGCTCACTCTGAGCTGGGTCCAGCCTTGCCCCTTTAGCATGAGGTGAGAAAGGAGAAAATGTCCTTGACTGCGTGCCAGCTCTTGGCACAAGAGGGACAAAGTGCCCAGGGCTCCAGCAGCCACTCTGAGAGCTCAGGACTCACACTTGTAGCAGTCTGGCGTGCAAAACATTAACTCTGGGCAGCCCTACAAGTGCCCTGGCAGTGTCACCAGGGCCCAACAGACCCAGCCAAGGGTACTGGCACCTCTTTTGCAGTTGCTCTTCTGCACCTGCTCCTGAGTCATGGAAGAGGTGCCTTAAGGCCAAGCAAGTCTGAACCTGAATTTTGAGTTAGTTGCCTAACTCTGACACAGAGAAAATAGCTGGTCAAGCAGAGGAATGCAAGCACCAGACACCAGCAGCTTCTCCCCAAGCAGTGCCAGCAGGCCACAGTAGCACCCTCGATGTAAATTAAAATTAAATCTGCCAAATGCATATTAGGGACTCAGAGGGATCTAAAGAAATCTCAGTTAAGAAAAAAAACCCATAAAGATATTCACTGCACTCTTTTACAGTGAGTCAGAAGAAGAATATGGCCACACATCAAATACACAGGAGAACTACCTTATGATGATAAACAACTACCTATAATTAAAAATTAAGGATTTTTTTCCTTCAGTGATTTTGATTTCTTTTCAGAAATAATTAACCTTTCCTAGCATATGAAGTGTTTCTGCCAGACAAGAATAAACAGAAGACTAAATACATCTCAAGGCTGAAAAAAAAATCAGATCTGTGCAGTCAAGGGGTTCCTGTACATTTTCTCTTTAAACCCGTAACTCAGTTTTATATTTACTTTGTTAATTAAAACTGAGATTTATTAAATTTGTATCTTAAAAATCCAATAAAGAAGAAGCCACCATAGGCAAAAGCATTTCCCTTGGTGTAGCTGTTATAGTGGGCTATCAATCAGCCATGAACACAGATACACAACCGACCGTGCCTATCTGAAAATGATAAACCCACATCCCACTGATGGAGGGAAGTTTTGATCAGCAGCAGCATTTGCCATTATCCCACAAAATACAGAACTCTCTTCCATACAGGCAACTTCAAAATGATTTTTTCCCTCTGAGGTATACTATGCATTACTACTACTACAACTATTATTATTATTATTATTATTATTATTATTATTGTTATTATTATTATTACTATCATTCCTCTAGTAATACCTAAATACCTAGCTCAGAAATTAATTCAGTGCAAGATGCAGAGAAGCTGGACAGTAGACAGGGCTCTTTAAATAAGGGATACCAAAACCATGCTGTTCTTTCCCTCAGAATTTTTCCCAGTAATTTTGAACTGTTCATTAAATAACCTATACTCTTTGCCTGAGCAAGCAAAACACTGAACTAAGAAGCAGACTGCCCTGAGAGCTTTCATGTGCTTCTCATGGCTGAGGGTTATGCCAAACCTCTCTCAGGGTGAATGCATTGCCTGGCTCTTGTGAAGGGCCTGTTGGGTCAGAAAAGAGGCATAGCAGGAACTGGATTGGATGTTAGCACAAGCTTCTTCTCTCTCACTGCTTGAAAAAAATACATATTAAAGACAAAAGAGTCTTTACGTTTTAACTTGGCTCTGGATTTGCAGAAGGATGTACTGACTTGAGAAGTTTCTGTTGGCTTGTTGTAACAGTGTGTAATTAACCTTGCTTGGACTGATGAATTGCTAGAAAACTCTGTGTATGTGTCAGCATCTTTCTAAATAAAACACATCCTGTCTTCTTACATGGTACTGGACTAACAGCTGTAACAACCAAAGCCTGACCTAATTATACAAATTAATACAGCTAATATTTTGGCCTGAGTGTGGCTTTTGGTGGCTTTTACAAATTACAACAGTTGTAATATGTGAGGGCTGAAACTTGTAATGAAAAATTAACTCTAGGCTTTGAGTTTCTTTACTCTCCACACAAGTGAGATTTCTCAAACACTACAAGCATCTTTTGCTGTTGCTCTCAGATGTTTTCATGTGTTTGCTGTGATTGCTTGCACGTGTGAATTCCTTGTGTATCACTTAAAACCAGAAAAATCCATGTGGATGACCTGAAATGTCTTTCACTGCCTACTACTGCCTGTGAGGGTTTCTACCAAGGACCAAAAGTGAATGCCACGAGCAGTACAAGCAACCACCACTTAAATAACAACTAGATTTAACTCCACTGCAATGGTTTTATCAGCACCTTCTGCAGAAATATCTATTGTGTTAATCTGACTGAATTACTCTTTAAAATATTTTAATTTGAAACAAATATAAAATAATCCTGAGTAACTTAAAAATATTTCTGTCACTACTGAACTTTTTACTTGCTGAAACTCAGTGGTGATGTATATTATTAATATATTACTTATTAGTACAAAGTGGAGTGACCCATTTAAAGGCCAATCACGTGCTCAAAAAGGCAAATAAAAATACAAAAGGCTCATGTGGATTTTAAATTAATCAAGGTCTTTATGAAAATTAATTAATACCCACGTAACTCATTCCTGAACTGTTTCTTGGCCAGGATAACTTAGTTATCAGCTCTCAGCCTGGCAATTAGGAGCTGGAAAAGCACTTGATTGAAACAATAACAGTACTTAAATTAATGAAGCAGAAAACACCTATAATCAATGAGAAAAACCTAGAAAGGGTCTAGGTGGCATGTTGTTATACCATGAAAGAGCTGGATTTTTGAATTTCAGTTTGTCTCAGTTTACTGAACGTGGCTCCTTTTATAGGGATTTCATCTCCTCATCCACACAGCAGTTAAAATGCCAGATGATCAGTGCCAGGGAGTTTGCAGGTTTATGGGACACAAAACTTAGAGAAAATTTCAGCTGCCTCTCCCTGGAAGCCCTTGCTGACTATTTAGTGACAATCAGCTGGCAAACCTGAATTAAGCCACACCTCCTGATGTGCTACCGTGGTGCCTCTTGTCAGGGGTGGGAGCTTTTACTCATTACAGAATATTCTGGGGCTTCCTGCAGCTGGTTTTCAGCCAGCTTCCCACAGGGAAAGCCAGAGTAACTGGAAAATATTTCATCATACCCTGACACTCCATATTTCTCCATCACTGACAGGACCATCATCCTTCAAAAGTCCATTTCCAACTCAGCTGTCTGAGAAGAATGAAAAATCATTCCTTTAAAAAGTCTAAGTCAGGAGGGAAAAATAAATAAATAAATAAATAGATTTGACCTAATTTAAAAGTTGTTGGGAATCAAAAATTATGTGAGAAGACACAAGCACTAGTTTATTTAGGACAACAGCCTCTGGCATGGGCTTAAGTGCCTATTTTTTGTTAAGGCAGGCAAGTGGTCTTTTCCAAAGCTTTACTTCTCTAAGGGCTTCATATTGTAGAGATAATCTCTGTCCAGATATGATGTCCTTTGCTCTAGCACCTGTCACATACCCCCTTTCTTGTCTTGACAAACTCTCAGGGGCCATGCCTGCTCTCTGGAGTAGCAAACAGAAGGCATCTGTCAGAGTGCCAGAGGTTGTCATTAAAAACAAATGGAGAAATAGTAACAAAATAAAGAAATACCCAGTGCCTGGGAGTCTCTGCCAGTTTAAGATGATCTGAAACCTCTCCAGTTTCAAATGCCACTATTGCTGTAACAAAAGGACTGGATGAAATGCACTTACATATGCCAGTGTTGCTACTTTTATAAATTGTTGGATCAATTCCTGGCTGTATGAACAATTCTGTGCTCTGCTTTATTCCAAGAGTAAATACCACTGCTCAAAAAACCCCCACAACCCAAAACATCATAAGCTCTACTAAAAGTATATTGTCCATATATTGTCCAAAGGATGCCAGCCCTTGCCTTCTATCAAAGATGTAAATCAAATACACCACCTTATAAGCCTTTCAAATCAATTGTTTCCATTTTCTTTGGTTTATTTATATCAACAAGCAGAAAGAGCAACTCATATCTACCAAAACAGAAAGAGGGAGAGAGAAGGACAGTAGTGCAGGGAACTCAGAGTTCTGAAAGACTCTACATTTATATAGCACAGAGAGGGAAAACCCACAGGATGCAGTTCCAGAATGAAGTTCACATTGATTCCTACTTCCCACACACTGCTGGATCAAATACCATACCCATTATTTATGACTGGAGGGTTTTAGGTAATAAAAACCCCATAAAACACCCCATTTTTTCCTTCTTCCTTGTATATACACTCATTTTGCAAAATGAGTGTGTTCTCACTTCAGCCCAGGGCAATCTGCAATCCATCCCACTACCACCCAAGACAGCAAATTTAAAACAGGAAAGCTACAACTATAATATATGACATTCCAAGGCTTTTTGCTTAATACTGGGTTTGGCACACCAGGTTTCTAGGCCAGAAACCAAAACAGGCAGCAATTTTTCCTGATATTTCTGGTGCAAAGGCCACAAAGAAAAGGCATTTGGTGGTAAGAACCAATCCAAGGCAATCTCTAATACCACCAGCACTCTCAGCATTCTTTTCATTGTATAGTACACAATGATGAACAATGAAAGAAGGCAGAGATCATGAGAAAACTCTCAAAATCCACAAAAAGTAGCTTCCACACAGGGTTTCCCTTCTTCCTCTTAAAACTGAGATTGAATTTTATACTCCAAAGCAATTAAAATAGTGTGTGTAGCCAGGAACACATCTCATCAAGGCAAGGCTCTTGGAAAGTTTTCCCAACAGCTGAGGTACAGCATTTTCCTGATGTTATCACTAACTGAAGGAAGTAAAGTTGATTGTTACTTGTAAGATTCAATTTCTTGACAAATCCTAGGCATAAGTAGTCATGGATTGCACACTAATTTTAGTCGTTCTTTAGGACCATGTATAAGAGGTGGCAACATGAGAAATGAGTAATTTACTGCAGCTCTGAAAGAGGTAAAACAGCTGATGCATTCAAGGAACCAGATGTTCTTGTGAATACTTGCAAAACTGAGTTGCAGCCATCTGGTCTCAATGCTTTGCCACTTGGAAGATGTGATACTGCATTCCCAATTTCCTCTGTTGATATCACTGATTCTAACTGAGGTTTCTTTTCCTCCAAGGGTCATGGTGTTTTTAAGTTCCTCCCAGAAATTACACCCAGATTCAAAAGTGACACTTTGAAGGGAAGTTTAAATAAAAAGAACAAAAGCCCTGTCCCTTATTCATTCCCCATATGCCCCAAGCATTGGAAAGGGGTCATTAGGTATCAGTAAGAGACAGACTTCTCCTCCAAACCTCAGTCTTCCTCTGCACTTCAGTTACAGGTGATACTTTGTGGTCTTGACACCATGAGGCTGGGGAACAATGACCTTTGGCTTGCAAAGTCCTGGGAGTTATTTTAAGACCTTCTGCTCTGTGTCTAGGGCACCCTTAAACACATGTGCCTGCCAGGGCTGTCCTGTGGAGGTTATTATCTCACACCAGATCCTGTTTCACAGGGATTCTTCAGGTGGTGCAACGCTCCCAGGGCAGCCCTTCCCTTCACCTTTCCATGAGTTTGCCAAGGGTTATCACCAAGCCACAGGGGTGTGGAGACAGCTCTGGTGGCTCACTAGGGTTTGGCCACACCTGGCCCACTGGAGGCCAGAGGCTTAAATCACAGTGTCTTGGAAACCAGAAGCACCTGAGTGCCCTCATTTTATTGGCAGTCCAGCCTGAGGAGCCATGCTTATTTACAGCATTTGCAAATCCTGCCCTCCAGCTTCAGCTTTGCCCTTCAGGCAATGTGCTCACCCTTCCCTGTGAGAGGTCACAGGTCACTCAGGAGAAATGCCAACTGCCCTTTAGGGATACTTGCAGCAAAGCTGTTTTTCTGCTGGATGGTGCCTGTGTTTCTTCTGGGAGTGGGCTCTGCTGCAGGACTGCCTGATGCCACACCTGGGCTCACACGCAGTGTGAAGACATGGACTGTTTAAAACACATTTTGATTGGAACAGAGCTTTTGATTTCTGGGTCTTGGTGGGGATTTTTTTTAGAATCAAATGGGCTACATAAAGGAAGCGTCAACTTAATGGTTCATGAAAGCACTTTTCTGGAGAACAAACATTAACTGTTTAGCACAACTGAACATGAAATTTTCTGCTCTGGAACAGCCTATGTGTGCAAGGTTGACAGGAAGGCCATCTAGAAGATGGAGCTGGCATAACACTGACACCTGCAAAACAATCTGAACAGTTGCTTCCCCAACTGCTTTCTCTGGGCAAATTCAAGTAAATCAGGACAAAGAATTTTTGACACTTCTGAAGTCTGCAGGATTATTACTGGAAAAATGTTCCTACCAAAATTTTTGTGTGCCCAGTTTATTCTGTTACTTTTAGTAACAGCTCATTCCCCATATCTGGGCTTTATCTTTCAGAATTAAAGTGAAGAAATAAATTTGGCTTTTGTTGCTGCAGCGTTCCCAGCCCTCCTCCACTGTATCTAATGCAAAATTGAAGACCTTCCAAATCTGGATTCTTTCTTACTTGGAAAAATCCTACCAACAGGAAACTAATACTCCCTGCTGCCACCCCATTTCTGTAATGGCAGGTTGCTTGCTTTGTAGTTCATTTTAACAAGGCAGAACAAACCTCACAGCACGTCATGTACTGGGAACACACTTCTGTTCCCATGTGAGCACCTATTGTTTCAGGAGAGCTCTGATGACATGGTGTCAGAAATAAACCAGCAGAGAGATTGCTCCTGTCAAGTAATCACAAACATCCCATTTTAGTGCTGCAAGATGTTTCAGCTCCAGTAAGGACCAAGCAGAGAGAAAGCTGGAACTGTGCAGGGTCCGTCCCTGTGAAGTTCAAGATGAAGAAGGTGAAATCTGAGGAGAACTGAGGCCGCTGGTGTTGGAGACTGAAATGTTATCATTTATGGCTTTAAAAATCTTCATGAAGGACTTCTGCCTGTTATAGCAAAACTGTCTAAAAGCTGCAGAGAAAACCCTGAATGGGGCCCTGGACTGCATGTTGATAAGATAAAGTGACTCAGGTCTGGGCTAGGGGCAGAAGAACACATCCACAGCAGGATCAAGCTTAGCACCTTCAGGGTGAAAACCACAGCCCTGGGATTGTCAGCTGTTAGGCTCAAACAGACCTCACACCAAAGGGTGGCAGGAGAGAGGTTTTGGGGTGTACTGAAAAAGCTTCTGCTCAGAGGCACTGAATGCCCATCCTCTGCTGTGCAGGCCAGCTCAGCTGCAGAGCCCCTTCACCTGGGGAAAGCTGCATCCATGTAAACGACAGCAGAGGGCCCATCCAAAGCTTCCCAAAGTGGTCCCCAGACCCTGCACTTCAATACTGCAGATGATGCAACAGATCCAGAGTCTTGCAAGGGACAGTGTCAAACTGGCTCTCCCCTGGCAAGGCTGAGTGTTCCTGCCTGGCCCAAACGTGTATTAATCCATTGGGTTCTGTATTTTTTGGCAGCAGGGCTGCAGGGGACCCTCACCACCCAGAAGATCAGATGGAGGGGAACAACAAAACATCATTGGGACCCTTGGAAGGGTTCTTTCTTTCTTTCTTTCT
>VZRX01003531.1:0-15600 GCA_013398075.1 Notiomystis cincta
GAAAAAAAAAGTAATAAAAAGAGGTTGTTTCTATTCTATGACTGAAAGATTTAGGGAGCTTTTGAAACTATGATTGGCAGCGGCAAATTTTTCTATTGCTGTTTTTCCACTTTAAATTATCTTATTACTGTGTTTTCTACTACAAGTTTTTGTGTTTCAATATTGTGATACCAAAATTTGCCACGATGACAGCATGGTCTTGCAAGCTGAGTTTCAGTGTTCTGTAAAATCTGCTGAAGGGCAGAAAATAAGCCCCTGGAATGAGATCTGCTCTATCCTAATAGCGATATTCCAGCTGGGACTGTGGCTGTGTATTCTTCAGAGTAGTTCTGATTTGCCCCAAGGTATTTGTGTCCCACAGCATGTGTTAAACTTTTTAAGGATAATAACTTTGCTAAAAAGCCTGCTCAGTAATTTTGCTGTTAACCCCCTGACATTATTAATACAGTATTGCATCAGAAATTGCTCTACTTCTCACAGCCTTCTAAAATTGTATTCGCTGAAGTTTACTGTTTGCTTCCTTGGAAACCAGTAGTTGTTACAACATTTTGAGTTTAATACCCATCCTAGAAGTGCCTTATGGAAGTCAAAATAAATTATGCAAGAGGTTGTCAATGCTCTGTGTATTTTTCTTTGCTCAGTCTATTTCAGGTAAATAGAAATGTCTATTTCATGAGAAATAAGGGCAAGGTTTCTAGTTATTTATTTCTCTTTTGGCATCCAAAGTAGACTTAACATGAATACTGAATTCTGAAGCAGTGGTAAAATTTTAAGAATTCTGCATTCCCATAGTACCCTTAAAAAAAAAAAAACCAAATCAAACTAAACCCAAAAACAAACAAACAAAAACTCTGCAGAAAAACCAACCACCTGCTCAGGTATTAACCAAAAGTCACTTCTTGTTTTAGTTAGATAGAATTTTTAATAATGTGGTATGCAGATAATATAAACAAGAAATTACATTTTAAGAGGATAACTTTATATTGATCAGTCTTGGTATACCTTAAAAGTGGCTGTGTGAAAAAATGTGTAGGAACCAGTAAATAAAAACAGAAGCCGGTCTAAGATCTTTGTTTAAAAGGAAAAAAAAATCTGGTTTGATACTTATTGTGAGACGTGTACGTGGGGTCTGCCCTTCCCTCTCCAAGAACCATCGAATTTACAGAGTCTACAAAGTCCGTATTAAGAGTTTGACCACTGAAAATAGACAATGTTTTCAGCTCTTGTGGAGCAGAGGTTGTGGGGCTTTGCTTGCCTCTCATGCCTGTTAAAGACCATTCCTGAGCCATAGGCAGAGAAGAAGGTTGCCCAGCTCACTGAGCAGCTGGAGCCAAAACAATGTCAATGTTTGTGCTTGTTGCTACACTGAGGAATCACTGCCTCGACGTTCATTATCTCAGTGGTGACAGGGGACGGAAAGGGGCTCCTCTAGAGCCCTTTTTCTGTTCGTACCATTTCTTGCCTGTTGCTGCCTGCTCCTTTCTCCTCTTTACTTCACCTCCAGAAGCCTCAGACCAATTACAAACATGTATCTTTCATCCTTAATTACTTCTAACCTATGCTCTTATTTTAAGCCAGTTGACCTTAATCTTGCAAATTCTTAAACTCATTAGGGTCAATAATATTATGCATGTAAGTTTTCCTGATGATTTCAGTTGACTTCCTAATATATAGAAGTATTGCCATGATGAAATATCTAGCGAGAGATTTTTAGGATGGTAGTTTGCATAAAAACCATGAGTAAGGTTCGTTTATATGTATCTTCTACCATAATAGGTCTTCTTCCTTAGATATAGTCAAGCAGAATTTTCCTTTTACAAGGAAAATTTCCAACTTAAATTGATATCTACAGATTGAAATTCCAGCATAATATCTCTGTAGGTGGGGGAGAACCAAAAAAGATCTGTATCCACAAGCATCAATAAATTGATTATGCAGTGCTTATGCTCAGCTGCCTCTCCTGTTTCGGGCTGCACAGCAGCTGTATGTTACCAGGGGGCCATGCGTGTTGCAAGCCATACATGTGAGATGAATAAAGTGTGATGTTGCTCCAGCAAGTGTGCAGGCTTCGTCCTTACAGCGGCTGACGTCACCGTGAGCACGGAGCCCTCCCACTCCCCTCCGTGGTAATTGATGGTGACAGGCTCTCTGCTGAGCTGTCCCTTACACAGGGGCTGAATCAGATCAACAGCTGAGAGAAACAGCCAGCAAACAGTCTTGCTGCATGTAGACAAAAGCTGTGCCCTTTAAACCAGGCCTCAGAAGTACAGGTATTTCCAGGGATGGTCAATGCGGGCTGACTCGCTGACGATTCCGCTGGCGCCGCTTTGCGTCGGAGGTTTTGCTCCTGTAAGAAGTGTTGCTGCTGCTGGAAGGGCTGGCCTGCTTGGAGTGAGGCTGACATGCTTGACAGACGCCTGATGTCTCCTCAAACTAAGCACGTTGCTCCTGGGGTAAGCATATGTGGAAGGAGTGCAGGCCAGATGCTCGGGAGCCCTTTAATTTTACAATGCGATGTAGAGGCTGGCTTGCAAGTTAACTTAATTACAGTTAAACTGTTTCACTTTGATCTCATTTAGCCAGGCTGAAATGTTGTTGAGAAATGTGCCAGCCTTTTCGTGGAAGTCCAAACCATACTTTTGAGCTTCCTTTTTTGAAACATACTAACTTGACTTACTGTTTGGAAAAACTGTAAAAAAATGAGTTGAGAGGGAGGGAAAGCACTCGCAGGTGGCTGCTGCTGAGGGCTTCTGTCTCTAACCCTATTCTCTAACCCTATTAAAGTAGTGAAAAGTGGCTTGCTGTTTGTTCCGTGATTTTGGGGATTGTGCTAAATTGTTTTCTTCTCAATATGAAAGCAATGGGACTCTCTGCTGGCAGTAGCTTGAAGTACATTCCATCTGCAGACACAAATGTTATACTCTGTTATTTTTGTTTAGGTTAGGTTGTAACAGGTTCGTGAGTTTTGTTTCTAGGCATTTGACCAGGTATGTGTATCCTGGGGCTAGGGACTTCTAGTAGCAGACATCCCACTAGAGATGTGCTGTGAAATAAAAGTTAAATAGATGACAAATATTACTTTTAAAGTTCTAATGGATGCACTTTTTCTTATTACACTGTATAAAACAAAGAATGGAGATTAAAATAAAATTAACATAGACATAAATGTAAGCTGAATGTTTGGTTTAAGCTTACTTCTTTCTATAACATTTATGAAATATTTGAATAAGTTGCAGTCAAAGAACAGTACCTTAAGCATGACAGTAGCTTTCCAGAGTTATTCTGAGAGAACTCAGGGGCATTGTCTTGTGTAACAGCTGCTCTACATGTTTTTTTCTAGAAGGAAATCAGATTTGGATCATTGTTATTCCAGGGTTATTTAGGGATCTCCACATAGGAAACTGATTAGTTATTGCTAATATCCATTCTGTTCTCCTCTTATGGACAACTTTTCTTTATAAATAATTTCTTTTTACTCCAATTAGACAATGCTCTTATGTTTTTGGGGGAATTAACACAACAGTGGGTCTTACAGGAAGTGTGCCATGAAGCAGGAAAAGGTACAACTACTATATACAATTCCACTGGACTTGTTTTTGGCATGCATGTTCAGAATAGTAGAAATCAGCTACTAATACAATCACAGAACCATTTAGCATTTTAACCCTTACAATGATCAAGTTCAACCATAGCTTTAGTCTTTTCTTATCTAATTAATAGAGTAAAAAGCTTAAGTCTTTATGTTTTCATTTATATACAAGCAATTATTAGGAGTTCTGATAAATAATATGTTTTGGGATTCTCTGACAATCCCAATATAATTATAAGTGAGAAGAAATCAAAACAGGTATTTTTTGGTGGGAAAAAGCTGTTGTAAAATAAAAAAAAAATCAAATTGGAAAATGTTGTTTTCCTAAAGAAAAGCAATCTGATGTTGAAACTTAGCACAACTAATATACGTGTGTCCATGCAGCGTTTTCTTCTTTCTGTCTACTGGTTGTCAAATAATGTCAAGGAGAAACTGTGTTTATCTGGTCTGTAGAGTAAAATGAAGCCTTTCCCTGATATCACATCATTAAGAAATCCAGGCTCTATTTAGCATGATGGTAGAGGTCTTGTAAGATGGAGGAAGAAGTTATTGTTTGACAGGGTAAGGGGATCACAGGGAGTGGTGCTGTGGATGTGCAGCCCTTGTGAACCACTGAGGAGCAGCAAAAAAGCAGGGTCGGTGAAGTGAACCGGATGGGAAGGAGTAAAAGGCATTCAGCCATGTGCATGGATCCCTCAACATTTGGTCAGCCCTTCTTTCAAAGTGATACTTGATGACTATCCTGTTCCTGTTTCCTCAGTTTTTATTCTAGTCTCCAGATGAGGCAGGAGGGGAAGACTATTTTGCTTTGCTAATGTGAATTTTGGCTGTAGTCACTTCTTGTTCAGAAGCATTTAACAGGAAGCTTATTAACAAATTAGCATTTTTTTTTAGCAGTACTAATCCTCAGATATTATCTAATTGAAAAAACGAATTGTTTAAGTGTCTAGGAAGAAAGTAATTGGGAAAATTAAAGAAGAGCTATAGCTTCAGAACTTTCATATTGTTGGCATGAATAAATAAGTAAATTTATTATTGATGATAATCTTTGAATGGCAGTTGTTACATCAAAAGTAGATTCAAATTGTATAATTGACCAGAAATTCAGATAAGTGTTTTATGGATAAATTTTTCTAAATTGCCAGATTTCAGAATGTCCCTCAGAGCAAGTTGACCTCTGATATATTCAAGTTAATTAAAATGTTACAGTAGGATGAAATAAAAGAATAATTACTGCATAACCACTGATACGTTTTCACCACCAACAGTCATTGTAACATAGAAATTCTGAAGTACAGAAACCTCAGTAACTGCCAGAACGTGTAAGGACATTTTGTCCTTGCCTCACTCTCTATGTAGAGAATGGCACCCTGCCTTTTCCAATTTACCCAAATTTACCTGAATTTATATTTTTAGCATCAGTGAAATACATACTTGCTGCTAATATTTTTTATTCAGTTTTCAAATAGCAGCGAACAAGCCCAGGAATTCATAAACTTGAAAGGGCAAATTCTGCTATTTGCCTCCCAGGATCCCTGGTGTGGATCTGCCATAAAAAAAAAAAAAAAAAAAAAAAAAAAAAAAAAAAAAAAAAAAAAAAAAAAAAAAAAAAAAAAAAGATGTAAAAGGACAGGAGCTAAAGTGCTTTGAAACTTCAATTGCACTCAGATACCCATTTTATAGGCTATTAAACCACTGGGATGCTTTATTTCAATTTTTTTTTCCTGTGGGTCAAGATAAGAAGATGTTAGAATTTTGAAAATAGGTTGTCTAATTACATTACTGATTCCTAAAATCCGTTGTTAAAAGTGCAATATTTCTGTACAAATGTTTGCACGAGTGGTGCTGCAGAGAAACCTGTGGTTTATACTGTACTCACAACTCCTTAAGAACAGCAACCAGTGTTCTGTGACAATGACAATTTGAAAATTTTCTGACTGACAGATTAAATGTTTACATTGCTGCTCATGGCATCAGCTTATATTTAAACAAGCTGCCGGGAAGCGCACGGACAGTCTTTGTATAACAGCTCTGATTTTTTAGGTTTATTTCCTAAGACAAGATTTATGCAATCCCACTTTCCATCTGTTAGTTGTGCTTCTCAGGAACTTCAGTGGCCAATTTAAACCAGTCTTGCAGAGGTCTCAGAAGCACTGAGTGATTATAGCAGAACTTCCTGGGGCTGGAGGAGCTCTTGAAGCCATTTCCTCAACGGGCCGATGTGCGAGATGCAGAGCACTCTGTGCCCCCCTCTGGCATCCAGAAGGCAGCATCCATCCAGCTCAGGAGCACAATTTAACTCTGCAACAGAGCAAACAAACACTCACTCCTGTTCAGCTCACAGAAAGGGAAGAGAAGTTGTGGAGGGGAGGGGAGCTGAGGGTACAGAGCATGTGGTGTGTAGGGAAAACGAGAGAGAGCTGAAGGTATTGTGGAGGTGTGTGTGGGAACCCAAGCTCCATTACTTCTGCTGTCACTAAACAACTTTTTTTTCTGCAGCTCATTAATGATACATTGCATTTTGCAGTATTATACTGGGTATAAACATCTATATTTTTTTTCCTGAATGTTTTGAGGCTGCTGAAAGGATGCTCTCAGGTTGATGATTTATATTCATCACTTAAAAATTACTAGCTGGCTAGTTAATGGTATTGGTAGAATATTAGTATCAGAAGAAAATATAATTTTAAAGTTCTGCTAGTAATTCTAAATATAAAAGCTAAATTTCACTGTGAGTAAGTTCATGCTGATCAAAGGATGCCTGTAGTAAGACTGACTTACAGACACAGTAATTGTCTTGGTGTCTTCTCAGGTTGACAAAGTCCTCAGTCAAAGATGCATTATAATTTCTGTGCAATTCCCACAGTCTTCAGTACACAGCTCAGCAGCTCACTTCATCAGGACAGAGTTTCCTTGAAAATCTCTGTGACCAAAACATGTTTGGACTTTACAATTTTTGCTCTTGTTAAAAGCCTTACAATTGGGGGTGGACTAAAAGACCTTTGAAGGTCCCTTCTCACACAAAATATTCTATGATTCTGTCATTTTGCCTATTTGTTTAAGCAACATTAAGTGACTGATATTTGCTTGAAAGGTTCTGGTTGTTTTTCTTTGTGTCAAATTTGCATGTACTTTATCATTCTTGCAAAATGATAAAGTTGTTTCTATGAGCTAACAATGAAACAAGTATTTTCAAACTACAGAATTATTTGGAAGAGTCATCTCTTCAATATATGCTCTCTAGAAACTTTTAAACTAATATATAAAGGAGGCACTGGAAAAAGTAATTATTTAAGTTTTAAAAAACTGCTTTTCAGTAACATTTCCAGTTTGTCTTGGAAACAGGGTCACTTTGGTGTGTAAGAAATAGGTTAATGCTTGATTACATAATAGTTTGCATAGCTGATGCTACAGTGGAATGCTGGAAAAGGCGCTTTCAAACTAAGCATTTGATAACTTTCTCCAAAATCCAGACTAAATCAGTGAGTCTCCAAGACATCATGATATTTTCTGGCTGAATGTTTTGTGTCAGGAAAATATGATCAGGTCCTGTCACTGTGATTTCACATGGATCTCCCAGCTTCACTAGAACTTGTGTAGACATATACAAAGCAACTAGCCTTGCAGTGGCAGAAGTATTTTGTTTTAGGAGAAGTTTAAGGTGTCAGAACTGAACTGCTTGAGAGAATAATTTCCTTCTTAAATTTGAAAAGCAACTTTCTGCATTGATGCTGGATTAGTGTAAATCCATTATTCTGTTTGTGTTATGGACAACACAATATACAACTTAGGTTCAGTTTTATGAATTTAGGAGAGGAGAAATTCTTGCATCTTGGAATTCAAAATACTGTCTTTTTGTAGGTTGCTACCATATTAAGATCAACAATTATGGATTGGATTAGAATTCTTATATTATTGGCTTTTTTTTCCCATATGTTAAATCAAATGTTTAGCAATTTTTTTGTATTTAAGAGGAGTTTCTCAGCGACCTCAGAAATCCTCCTCCAATGCACATTAGTATCATAGATTTGAACCTATAAAAGGTAGTGGGGGATGGCTTCTGAAACACAGGAGCAGATTTACCTTTAAAACTCTAACCAGGATGTAGGAAATGACTGAATGCCTCTCTTGGAGTGTGAGAGTCCCGCAGTCTCAGACAGGGAAGGAGAGCCCCCCACAGAAATGCAGTCTGAGATGAGCTCTTTGCTGTGATGCAGGAACCTTCAGTGCTGTCAGCATGGGGGAACCAGGCTGTTCAGAGCGTTGTTTTTATGAACATTTATCAGGAATTGTGGCAAGAGAGAGGGGAAGAAAACGCGCAAAACAGAAAAATGCAATTGAAAAATCACATTTTGACATTTTAAAGTTGTATCTAGATTATAACTGAGGAAAAAAAAGTCATTTCAGTGTAGAAGAGGAAAGATCTTTGCACCTTCATACTCTCTGCCAAGTATTCACCTGCTTACTCTCTTCTAACAAGATCCTGTTAATTTGAGTGGACAAGGAAGATTGACTGAAAGTACCTTACCTTCATGATGCATCTCATCAGGGCAGTTCTGAACGTGCTGTTGTAAACACATTGCATTAATTCTCTGTAAGGAGCAACTTGCTGCACTTAATTAATCCTTTGCATTGCAAGCTGCTGTCTCTGCTCAGCTGCCATGCTGGTTTCTCCGACTGTGTTTTCACTGAGCACACGTGAGTTCCTAGCCAGGGTTACACATCTGGCTCCCTGCTCATTAAACTGAAGCACATTTCTGTTGTGCCAAGCTGACACACAGCCTCAGGTGAGAGAGCCATTACAGCAGCACATATGCTGCCTAAATTCCACTTAATTCCTACTTTGAGCTCTGAAGTGGGCCCCAGGAGATAATATATAGTTCTTTCTGCAGAGACAAGTTTTCCAGCTTTCACATTTCACCAGAACTCGATTCACTGGAGCTTGTTAAATTGCACATGTTAGTCCATCAAAAATTAGACATAATTAATCCAGATTTTAGGATTGCAAAACTGTGACAACCAGAAATATCAGAGGTTTCAAAAACAGTAAAAATGAGAAATGGGAACTGATATTTGAAGAAGTGGTGAGGCCAAAGAAACCACTACATTTGGTGATAATCAATAATTTAAATTGGTGGAATTGTGGACTGATGGCTTGTGCCAAAAAAGGATAAACAAAGGCAAAGTGAGCCAAAATGAATCCTGTGGCCTGCTGTTGTGGCTCTCCTGGTTAGATGCATTTCATTTTCTGAAATAAGAACAGAATTTGGAGGTATCAATAGCTCAAGTTTTACAAGCACTTCTATACATGCAATTTTGAGATATTGTTGGTCAGTTTAAAAACCAAAACCATTGTAAAGGCAGAGAGGCTCAGACGTCTCCTCCATGAAATATCAGTTGCCAAGTCAATGTCCTGAGTATGGAATTGCACTGCAATTGTCCCAGAGCACAGCCTGTAAGGGGACCACAGTTTTCAGGATGTGGCCAGAGGGTGATATCCCTGCTAGTCTGGGGTAGCTGCTGTGCACAGCTACCAGCCAAAGCTATTCCTCAGTCTCCAGCTCTGGGCAGTCAGAGTCTGGCTGTGGTGGAATGATGCTGCCCATTGCACTTGAAACATTTCAGTGCCCCCAGAAGCTGAAAAGTGCTGAGTGTGAGAGGTGAAAGCCTTTCACTGAGGTTAAACCCCCCTGTTTATTTAATGGTGCATTCATGTAGGGGTAACACTATAGAGTTAAATTAGTAACTTTTCAGTGGAAAGATGCATTTTTTAACAAAAAATAGCCAGCACAAGCTGTTTTTACAGCATTGTGTAAGTTTTATATATTCTACTTCAAGATATTAAATGTTCTCTGTGAAGGTGGTTTCTTTTGTTTATATTCTTGTGCTCAAAAGTATATTAATTTCCCTTTTTGCAATTATATAAAGCAAAGTGAACATTATCTCCTTTTTAATACTCTGAGTATTAGTTCTTTTAAATGTGGTTGTTGAATTATTTTTTTCTTCCAAAAGCTTAAAGCTCTGACAGAATTCACTGCTGTTTCAGAAGTGTTTGGCAGCACATTCAGCTGCAGGTGACTTCTGTGACCGTCCTAGACCAGCAACATGTTGAGCACTTGAATTGTTCTTCCTGTCTCTATCCCTGTTCTCTATGTTTCACTGCAGCAAGGCTTTACAAAGACAGTGTTCCACATGACTCTGCATCACATGTAAAAAATATAAAGAAAAAATCTTGCCCAAACATGGAAACAATCACCTATAGGCAGATTTTCCAACTTTATAGCATTTATAGCACCTCTCCTCAGTGATGCAGAGGATTCTTAACACAGCAGGTATTATGTGTCTGTAATACAAATATTTTCAAACATGCTGTGTCTCTGACACTCATTGTGAGTTGGGTTAAATGTTTTAACATCTGACTGCAGGGAGAACAGCAGCTTGATATTTCTGTGACACTGTGAGAACATACTCATGTTATCTTTCAGTGCAGCAGGAGATAGCATGTGCCCCTAATGTATGTATGTTTGCAAGTTGAGAAGTTAAGTCTGCTGTTAATGTTATCACTGCTGTATCCTGAAATAGAAAAGTGCAGGCAGATTGGATTGTGTTAGAGAATGGTAACCATAATAGCCAATAACAATCTGCAAATGATAAGCAGCTTTAATGTTTAAAAATAAAATTTATATAGCATTCCAATACTTCCATGGGCAAACTTTCAGATTTTATTTTATTATTCATTCATTTGAAAGTTGGTTTTCAGATTTAATATGTGAAATTAATCTTAAGGAAGTGTTTCATTATTGCAACTTGAATTAGTTGACACTGGTTTATTATATACCTAAATTAAATCTCACAGAATAAAATTTTACTTAACAACCCTCTTTCAGATGTACACCATCTGTAAGGGAGAATTACAACATCCTACGTGATGTATGGAATTTTATGGAAGAAAATGGATTTTGATTTTATGGTTGGATGTAAAATGGATAAAATTTGTTTCCTTCTGGAAACAAATGCAGTGTATCTTGATAATTTGGAATATGTTCAGGGATGCTCCCCATTACTTCTGCTGATACAAAAATTAAGCAAACAACACCCTCCCCACCCCACTCCCCTTTTAACTTGCCCCAAACCATGCTATTTCTTTTGAGAGATGCTTTTAAAAGAAAGGAAGGTATCACTCAAAAGAAAGAGGTCCAAATTGTGTCTTGTCCCTGCCATCCCCTTCCTTGCCTACCCCCAGCACACAAATAGGGGTGTTTAGCAGGAGTCTGGGAAACTGCAACTGAATTACTTAAACCTGTCATGAAAGTGTCTGAGCAATGTGGTGCTATGAGCAGGCTGTTAACTCTTCTGGGATAGCATGTTCTCCATCCTCCTTGCTGAGGCAGTCCTATCATTTTCACAAAACACTTGGGTGTTTGTCAGAATGTGGAGTCCTATCTCAGTTGTTCTTAACTGCTGAGACTCTGCAGTTACCACCATGCAGCCTTCAGAGAGTTATAAGGACAATGAGAAGAACTGGAAAAGACCCATTCTTCTAAAAGTGCTGATGTCCAGAGGGACCAGGCAGCCTGGGCTTCAGATCCATGCTGTAAATCTTTCGGGGCAGTAACACTCCTGAACATTTCAGTTTATGCTGCTGGAAGTGTGTTGCCCACAGTTAGAGTGACCACTATGGGAGAAAATCAATGGAAGAGCTAAAATTCACAGGAAAAAAAAAAATTAGTTGCTAATCATAATTTTCACATATAAGTAACAGTGTTAAGAAATTATTCAGTGCTGGTGTGGGATGGAATGGGATGGTTTGGATGCAGGGGAATTCAAGTGAAGTAGCTCTTGTTCTTTCCTTCTATATGTGAGAGGGAACAAGTTATTCAGAGTTCTTTTGCCAAAAGTTCCTTTAACATGAAACATTCCTATTTACAAGAGACAATTCTTGTTGCTAGCTGTGTAAAGGAGTTACAAGCTGTTGACATTCTTCACTGAGATTTGAATTTGAATCTGAATTAGGTAAGAGAGAGTCAGTTGCTTTCCATTAGAGTTTCCCGAAGAAAAAATGTTGTTACTGTTGGATACAAGTTGAAAGATTCTTGTTTATCAGGAAAGGTCTGTTTAGTCTATTAACCTTGACAACCATGTCAGCATTTTTTTCTGTTTGTTTTCCCAAAGGCACTGTGTTGAAGTACTATGATATACAAAGCTATTTATAGTGTAGACAGTTCATAGCTATGCTGAAAAGACATGGGTCAGGGTTTAAATACCAGAGTTAAATGCTATTCTCTTTGACAGTCTGAAAAGTCATTATACTTAATCCTTGGAAATTAAAGTGGAGAGATGGAATCCCTAAAATATCAATGTGAAACAGATATTTTTTGATTTATTTTTTACTGTTTCACAGAGTGCTTGAGGTAAAAAGGAACCTCTGGAGCTATTCCAGTTACCTGCTCAGAGCAAGGCCACCTTGAGCTAGTAACCTGAGACCATGTTCAGATGGCTTTTGATTATCTTTAAGGATTGAGACTCCTCAACCTCCCTGGGCAATCTGTGCCAGTGCTCTCTCACCCTCACAATAAAATAAAAAAATAAAACAAAACAAAACCTATCATGCCAAAAAAATCCTCCATGTTCAGATGTATTTTCCTATATTTCCATCAATACTCATTGCTTTCTGCCTTTTCATTAGGAGTCACTGAGAAGAGTCTGGCTCTGTCTTCTTTACTCCCCTTCCACCAGTTACCATACACCTTAATAGATTTTCATGAAAGAACAAAATTTAGGGAAGCAATCAAGGAAACAAAGCCCACACAAATTGACATACCTGTGTTTGTACCTGTTTGCCTCTGTTAACACATGGATAATATTGCTAATGCTGTCTTGGCTTCCACAGATGAGCAAGAGATACTTTAAAAGTGCTTGTGTACACTAGAAAGTTGAATAAGTTATTTATTTTATCCTTGTGATTTATTTCACCATTTCAGACTGTAGTCTTGACTCTCAAAGTCACAGTACTTTATTTTTCTTTAGTGTGAATGCTGGTTCTTAAGGCCCAGTCTTCTTCAAGTCACTTTTGTCTAGCTCTCTGTCACACATCCGCAAGAACATGTCCTGCTGGAAAGTGCCAGTTGGGGAGAGGAGCAATTCCACCCCTAGCTTTATTTCCCCTTTCCATTTTTTAGACCTATTTCTGTGGTTTGACACCTTCTGCCTTCATCCCTGTTCCATTCTATCCCAAAAATAGGATAGCAGCTTTGTCTCTTGCTGAAGTCTCCAACTTACAGGTTTTCCAATGGCCTGTGTTTGCTTGATCAGCCAGTTCTGTCCAGGCATCCCCTCTCAGCATTTCTGCCCTGCTCCACACCATTCCAATCCTTCCTGCTTACCTCCTAGATTTTAAGCTAGTCAGGTAGCCAGCTGTGTCTGTGAAGGTCTTTCCAAATCCTATTGTGCTCCTTGCCTACCATGAACATTTTCCTTGCATAACCTTAATTCCTGTCTTCTGGCCTGGCTTCTGGGCTCTCCTCCCTGTGGGTCACACTTTCCATCCATCCTTGTTCTGCAATCTGGTTTTCTGCTTTTCCCATCCCACCACCTTTCCAGCCCCATTGTTCACAGGCTCCTTTTTCCAAACTGTCTCTCCCTCTCCATGCCCCCCTCCCATTCCCCCATTTCCTCCACTTCTCTGCTCGCTCTTTCTGTGTGGATCCTGGCATTCTGTCTGCAAGGGGCAGCGCTGGTGAGACACTGCCCACCCTCTGCTGGCCAGTCCCTTGCCATGCTAAGCTACTGGGGGAACGATGTGCAGCAAAAACACAGTGCTGTCACTTAGCTGGGAGTGGAGCACAGGTCATCCAGCAGTGCTTTGATAAGTTTAAACATCCTCAACAAGGGTGGCATTTTTGCAGACTTTTAACTCTTGAATCATAAAAGCTGTATGCAAATTTGCTTTGTGGAGCCCTGAGACAGACTTTGGTACCTGTCATGATGTTTCAATTCAAGAGAGCAATGAGCAATTCAGCTTATTTACTGTCCAAGCTGCCAGACTCTGGCTGCTTGTACTGTCTGTACTGAAAATTACTTGTGACATGAAAGTCACTTATGGTGACAGTCTGAATAATGCCCTAAGTCTCTGTTCAGTGTATGTGAACTGCAATCCTTCCTGATTTCATATTCATCGCCAAAGTACAGGAGCTGATGAAATGATTTTTTTAAAAAAAATTTAAATTATCATATTTTTAATAAATAGAAAGTAATATGTTTTCCTTATTTTTGATGTTAGGAGTACTTGTAACATTCCTGATGGTTTTTTTTCCTCCAAATGTAGTTGTGAGAGCCATATCCAAAAGGGACCAATCAAGCAACAGCACCCAAATTTCAATTATTTACAAGAGCTGTATCAGACAAGCAAAGTAATGTGTGATGACACTGGCTTTGCCCAGTATTGACAGGTGTGGTTTCACACTAAAAACACAGTGCAGGAAAGCTTAGGCAATTACATTAAAGCTAATAAGTGTGTGTGACCACACTTGTTCAGCATCAAGAGGAGCAACCAGCTTGGAGAAGTGATTATTACATTCCAGTAGAAGTGTCTGATGCCTGTTAGCCTCCATGCAGGAATGGTGCATGTTTTATTTACTCTCTAGGAATGCACTATCATGATATTATCTGTTTGAAGTGTAATTTGCAGTTGATATAATGCAAAGTGACCGGTTCAGCTGACAGATTAAACTAATGCTATTTTGTAAACATATGGTTGGAAATAAAATTAATGTCTTCTGATTTCTAATTTGCCCTTTCGAACCATTTTGTTGCATTTAACTCTGCTTGTGCATACATATAAGAACTTAAAAAAAAATCCAGGCTCATGAGTCACATCACATATAGTCAACAGAGGACTAAAGGTCTGTTTTGACAGAGAAAACAGATTGAGAGAAGAATATCCTACTAACTCACGCAAAGAAACTGAGAATTTCAAGACCAGATCTATTTAAAATAAGCAGGGGATGATGCAGGGGAAGGAACAGGGAAGGTATTTACAATGTATTTGAACTGCTTCTTTTGTTGCTTTTGTTAGGAAAGAGGTCTTGTTCTCTTTCTTCTGCAGAAGAAAAGGAAATTGAGTAGCACAAACTAGTTTTCAAGGCTGTATCTTGTCATGAGACGTTGTGTATATTATATTAACTTGATTATAGATATAAATGGGCAAGCATACACCCACACATTTCCTCCTTAAGACTTTACGTATTCCACATTTTTTCTTAGTGCTTATGTATAGTTCTGGATATAGTGCTAGCAGCAATATGAACTATAAGGAATTGGGAGGACTGAGCTGAGAAGGGATGGGTTTCATATTGCAGTTTGGAAGCAGTTTTGATCAGGGTTGTGTTACTGGATGCCGACTGGTGGCCTCTTCCTCAATTGTAAAGAGCAGCCTTTCCCAGAGGGCAATATTTCTGCGTGCCTGGTTTACTTTATGCTGTACTCCTAAACCATCTTTAATGGCATTTATAAGTCCCATTTTAATATTAGTTTGGGAATGCAGTTGGTGAATTAGTCTCTGAAGTCTTTTAGTTGTGAATTGTCCTGCTCTTTGGCTATTTTACTCTTTCTTGCCTGCGCTGGAAGCTGGCCAGGAGCGAGGCGGGTCCTTGGATTCTTCTGTCCCGGTGTGGTATTGCGTGCAGGATCCGCTTCCCGGGCACCGCAGGCAGCGGGGGTAACTTTGCGGTTACTTGAGCGCCATTGTGCTGCAGAGATAAAGTTACACCTGTTTACAGAGCAGTCCGGGACTATTCCGTGCGAGGAAGCAGCGAAGTGAGTGAAACATAGGAAAGGGAAGCTATTCTGAGCTTGTTTGTTTGTTTTGCAGAAGAGATTTTTCTTTTTTAAGAGCTAGACGGTGAGAGAGCTGCGTGGGTTTCTGCAGCACAGTCAGAGCAGCGAGGGGTACGTGTGAACCGAGCTCCCCGCGGTTCACCCAGCGCTGCCGGCTCGCCCCGGCCGCCCCCTCA